>OZ036002.1:7023142-7050642 GCA_964035015.1 Corallium rubrum
AAAATACTAAAGACTCGTCGTCAGGCTTCAAAGTATTAAAGAGATAGGTTTTAATAATCACGGTCGTAAACACAAACTGCTATTTACAGAATCAACGATATACTAGCGAGCGCTTCTCTGACTGAGACCAAACGACATTTATACCCTATTGCACATTTATACCATTGCCTCCGGGAGGAAACTATTTTGATAATAGAGTCGCACAATCTTGAAATGTTTTTGGTTCTTATCTGGCTTTGCACCTGAAGTAAGATTTCCCGTTTTACATATGAAAGGTAAACGTCGCTCAAGACAAGAAATACATTTTCTAATCACTCCCTCTTATTAATCTTAATATATTAAATGACAAATTTCCAATCAACTCTCAAGCCTTTATTCTGGCATTCACAGAAAAAATCCAAGAAAATCTTCGGATATAAAATTTTAATAAAACATTTACGATATTTTACCACCATCACATAAATTTCATAGTAACCAACTTCAGGAAGTTCAAGCTATTGAGAAATAAAGAAATTAAAGATTGATTAATTAATTAATATTGAAAAAAGAAAACCAAAAACACACGCGGAAGACTGGCATTTCTACCTCATCTGGCTCTTCTCTTTGTTGTTCTCTATTGGAAGGATTTCTGATAGCTGTCACGACTCTAAGAGAGAGAGAGAGGAGAATAGGAAAGATCTACGATACTGTGGTAAAAGGAAAGAGACAGACAGACAGACAGACAGACAGACAGACAGACAGACAGACAGACAGACAGACAGACAGACAGACAGACAGACAGACAGACAGACAGACAGACAGACAGACAGACAGACAGACAGACAGACAGACAGACAGACAGACAGACAGACAGACAGACAGACAGACAGACAGACAGACAGACAGACAGACAGACAGACAGACAGACAGACAGACAGACAGACAGACAGACAGACAGACAGACAGACAGACAGACAGACAGACAGACAGACAGACAGACAGACAGACAGACAGACAGACAGACAGACAGACAGACAGACAGACAGACAGACAGACAGACAGACAGACAGACAGACAGACAGACAGACAGACAGACAGACAGACAGACAGACAGACAGACAGGCAGGCAGGCAGGCAGGCAGGCAGGCAGGCAGGCAGGCAGACAAACAGGCAGATGTGTAGATAGACCAACAGACAGACAAACAGATATATAAACAAACAAACAAACAAACAAACAAACAAACAAACAAACAAACAAACAAACAAACAAACAAACAAACAAACAAACAAACAAACAAACAAACAAACAAACAAACAAACAAACAAACAAACAAACAAACAAACAAACAAACAAACAGGCGGACAAACAAACAGACAGACAAACAGGCGGACAGACAAATAGACAGACAAAGAAATAGGTCTACCTATCAGTTCTCAGAGCTGTTGATCGGCTAGATGCAAGCCTCTGAGCTGCGGTTCTTTCTTTCATTTGTCTTTGTCCATCTTCAGCAATGTACAGCGACAGAGGCATTTGTAAAAACCTACAAAAAAACCCCGAAATCCTGTAATGAATTCTAAACTTACTAGCTTGAGTTCAAAAAGTATTTTATACTAAAAATTTTTTCATCATCACACATCGAAGCATGGAACCTGACCTCATTTTTATTGCAAGGTAAACCGCAGGTAAGATTGGAAAGCGTGATTGCTCAAACCGAGGTCTTTCAAATTCAATATACGCTCTAAAAATACAAAATACATTTTGATCAGAATGAGTTATGCCGAACTGTAGTAAGATAATGTAATCCGTAATGGAGAATCATATAAAAAATAACCATTGGAGCTTTTCTTAACCTTCTTCCTTCGAAGTAAAGATTCTTTCCGTGTCCACATATTCGAAACATACTTGCCAAGGCACTGCCGTAGTTCTGTCCGTACATAGGCAACCCTTTAACCTAGAACAGCAAGGTTTTAGAAATCTTACTATAATCAGTATATTTCTTTAAAGTGCCTATAAAGGATA
This sequence comes from Corallium rubrum, assembly GCA_964035015.1. Taxonomy (NCBI): domain Eukaryota; kingdom Metazoa; phylum Cnidaria; class Anthozoa; order Scleralcyonacea; family Coralliidae; genus Corallium; species Corallium rubrum. The sequence continues at coordinate 7,025,142 of OZ036002.1, forward strand.
TTAAGTTTGTCTTATTTGAAATCAAATAAAATGAAATGATTCGAAAAGCTAAACTTGTACGCCTCCCGTCAGTTGTTGCCTGTTAGTTCTTGAAAAACGAAGCTTCAGTATATGATATATTATTCTCTGTGTGGTAGGGATACATGGGCGTGTTTATTATTATTATTATTATTATTATTATTATTTATATAAAATAGAGTGTTTTATGTAATATGTAAAGGCCGACAATGAGGACCCCGTCTAGTCCAAATTGGAGGCCTTTACATGACTTCTCAAAATCACTTAGTGTATTCCCAAAATGAATTAGTGCATTAGTAATTAGTGTATGGATGAATAACCGATTGTGTGAAGTAATATTTCAAGTCCAAGGACTTGAAATATTATTTCTAGTCCTTGGACTGGAAATAATATTTCAAGTCCTCTGTCCAGTACTTCCCTGGTATTTCAAGTCCCTTCACGTGGTGCAATTCAGCGCTTCTGATTGATTGATTATCTCATGAATTATTAATGAGTTTGAGAATGACTTTTCCACCACTAATAAAAGTGATAATCTCACATGTGCGATTATCATAAATAATTTTATTTAATTAATACCTATTTATTTAATACTTTCTATCAACCTACCATGACTGTTGTGAATGGATCATGACCAGACATTGTCTTTAAGGCTTCTCGCTCGTCAATCTCACCAGAAGTGAAGTAATTAGGATAAAAACTGCCACAGATAACAACCTAGAAACAATAAATATAACATATCACACTCAGAGACACTCTTTAATCCATTTCTACCTGAACAAACCATTTTACTCATCAAAGAAAAAACCCTCAGACATCCTAGGCAGCAATGACTTAACGTGTGATTAACCCATTTCTGTCTGAGCCAGCCAAGGATGTGTGTGAATTTATAATAATAATTACCTTCAAAATAAGCTCGTCATGCTGAGTTGAATCGTTTCTCCTACATCAACAAAATAAAATTCCTTAAACTGACTATAAAGAAAACCATTTCAATTTACATTTAACTCGAAATAAAAACTCGGAAAATTTTTAACTTCTCAACTTATTTTTCTCCAAAAGTATATTTTCTCTACCTCTGATGTAGACCTCTAAACGTTCGTATATTGAAAGACTGCAATCTATGATCGAGTTCCTTGACTAATTCTTCGACCTTAAGAAAAACAAAACAAGAAAAGCGTCTGGTTTAGATTGTCAAAAAATAGAAAAACCCTACAAGCAATATTTGGCAATTCATCGATTGAAATGTTCTCACTGTCCCTAGCCCCTACCTCTCGGATTCTGTTTAACTGGATAAAGTTTGATTTGCACCAACCAAGTTCTTTCTAAAAATGAAAGAAGGAATAGTTGATATCGCTAAGCGTCGTACAATAGACGAATTCAATTCAGACGAACTTAATTGTTTGAATTTTATTCGGCGAAATTGCGACGTATGACTCGATTAAATTCGACACACGAATTAAATTCGTCTGGGCAATTAAATTCGTCTGAATCAGACGGATAATGCGACGATAATGCGTGTTCGAGTTAAACTACGAATTATCGTCGCGTAGAATTAAATCTTTCTCTTCTGTCTGTGACAATTCGGCGCCATATTTTCGAGAAATTGTTTTCAGGCTCCACGGGTTCAAGTAAAAACAATTAAATTCGACGCTTAACTCGACGTCGCATTTACGTCGCATTACCGATGAAGTTAATTCGAATTAAATTCGTCTGAATTAAATTCGTCTGTTGTGTGACGTTTAGCGCACGCCCAAAGCCGTAATCAAATAAGAACGCAAGTCATCGCAAGTTGGCAGTCACGCTATCTCAGCCAAAATATTATGTACCGCGACCAAGTTAAAACATAGTCAATCAATACATGGTCTGGAAACTCAGCTAAAGTCTTTGGTCTATCTTTTTGTTCGCCTTTATGCATTTTTGTGCACGGTGTACGGTCACTGAACACATTGTATTTTAGTATAATGAACGAATTGTCCAATAGCAACGTTTCAGTTCAATCACTCGACCGTGCTATTTAAATATTAATAAACCTAAAACAAAGGATGTGCACGGTGTAAGGTACGGTTCAACATAAAAATCACAGCTCATTATAGGCGCTTTGAAGTTTGCCGAGTTTCCAGACCATATCTCGATTGACTATGGTTAAAACTTGTTTAAAACACTCATGAAATCTTTATTTTGTTAATTTGGGTGTTCGAACGACCGCCACAGAAATTCGTGACTGCCAACTTGATTTCGTAGCATAGACTTCGTCATTATCATTATGGTCATCAAAATCATCACGCCATCAATATCCCCAAGCTCAAGGCTTTCATTCACAACCGAGAAGGCTTTGATTTTAGTTTCTCGTGAAACGTCTATAGAAGAATTACTAAATTATTTGAAGGATTGAGATATACAGTACGGTACCTTCCTACCAAACCCGCCGGTCTCCTTCAATCTTTTCCACTCCTATGAAGACAAGAAAAATATAGAAAAAATTAAAAAATTTTACAAGTGGAAGCATACGACACATGTATTAAAAACTTACTATGTACGCATTGAGCGAAGCAAGACAGTCACTGTTTGATAAGCGAGCCCAACCTTTCTTAAACCTGTAGAAAATATTTGAAATTAGATGGGTAAAAAATGAAGAACAGAAATGATGAAGGGAGAAATCAGAAAATAGATGAAATGAAGGAAGTAAGTAAGTAAGTAAGGAAGGAAGGAAGGAAGGAAGGAAGGAAGGAAGGAAGGAAGGAAGGAAGGAAGGAAGGAAGGAAGGAAGGAAGGAAGGAAGGAAGGAAGGAAGGAAGGAAGGACGGAAGGAAGGACAGAAGGAAGGAAGGAAGGAAGGAAGGAAGGAAGGAAGGAAGGAAGGAAGGAAGGAAGGAAGGAAGGAAGGAAGGAAGGAAGGAGGAAGGGAGGGAGGGAGGGAGGAAGGGAGGGAGGGAGGGAGGAAGGTAGAGGAAGGAAGGAAGGAAGGAAGGAAGGAAGGAAGGAAGGAAGGAAGGAAGGACGGAAGGAAGGACAGAAGGAAGGAAGGAAGGAAGGAAGGAAGGAAGGAAGGAAGGAAGGAAGGAAGGAAGGAAGGAAGGAAGGAGGGAGGGAGGGAGGGAGGGAGGGAGGGAGGGAGGGAGGGAGGGAGGGAGGGAGGGAGGGAAGGAAGGAAGGAAGGAAGGAAGGAAGGAAGGAAGGAAGGAAGGAAGGAAGGAAGGAAGGAAGGAAGGAAGGAAGGAAGGAAGGAAGGAAAGAAAGAAGGAATGAAGGAATGAAGGAAGGAAATACGGAAGGAAGGAATGTTAAAGTACACCAAACCTGTATGCATTCAACTCTTGTTTAAAAGGCTGTGCAAAAAAAGATTTCAGACTAAGACAAGCGCCTGGAACAAGCCAAAAGAAAGTTCAAATTAGACAAAGAAAACACAAGATTTAATTATTAATAAAGTAACTCTATTCTGTTAGCCCTCTAAACCAACCTATAACAAGGGCCTCTTCCAGAACTCCAAATACATGACCCAAGACAAGTAACTTTCCAACACGAATATCAACTGGCAGACTCCCAACTACACGACCAAGGAAAGTCAGTTCTCCATCGTAAGGATTAATCACTCCATTTCTCATTTTAGTTGTTAACGCTCCAACCTGTTGGGAAAAAAATGACGTTGTGAGACGTTGCCTTACGTTGTGAGACCTTACATTACATTGTGAGACCTTGCGTTACGTTGTGAGACCTTACGTTACATTGTGAGACCTTACGTTACATTGTGAGACCTTACATTACGTTGTGTGATCTTACGTTACGTTGTGAGACCTTACGTTACGTTGTGAGACCTTACGTTACATTGTGAGACCTTACGTTACATTGTGAGACCTTACGTTACATTGTGAGACCTTACGTTACATTGTGAGACCTTACATACGTTGTGAGATCTTGCGTTACGTTGCGAGACCTTACATTACCTTGTGAGACCTTACGTTACATTGTGAGACCTTACGTTACATTGTGAGACCTTACGTTACATTGTGAGACCTTGCGTTACATTGTGAGACCTTATACGTTACATTGTGAGACCTTACATTACATTGTGAGACCTTACGTTACATTGTGAGACCTTACATTACATTGTGAGACCTTGCGTTACATTGTGAGACCTTACATTACATTGTGAGACCTTACGTTACATTGTGAGACCTTACGTTACATTGTGAGACCTTACGTTACATTGTGAGACCTTACGTTACATTGTGAGACCTTACGTTACATTGTGAGACCTTGCGTTACGTTGTGAGACCTTAGGTTACATTGTGAGACCTTGCGTTACGTTGTAAAACTTTACATTTTGTAATACAGCAACTTATATATTACGATTTACGTTTAAATTACGTTACGTCAAAAACATTTTCCTCTTATTTCCACCTACCTCCTTCAAAACAAGAACTGTTCTTTCAATATCTTTAGCATCCGGAGGTTGTAGTGCCAGTCCTAATATTGCTTTGGGAGCACCTAAGTCCAGAAGCTTGACTTTAAGAACGATTTGTTCCAAAGGACAACGCTAAATACAACAGATCACGTATTACATAAAAACAAATTTTGTCGCCTGTACGAAACGTTTAATGCCAGCCCGGGTAGGCGAGCCAGACCGCGGTCAATCGTGTTTACATGGGGAAAAAAAGCCAGCCCAGATAACCCAGAGCTCAGTCTCACAGAGCGAGAATAAATGCATATTAACCGAGTGCGAGGTCTGTACGGGAAACTATTTGCCTGAGGTTTTCGTACAGACCGAGCGACGAAGGAGCGAGGTAAGGTTTGTGCGATAAAACCGAGGGCAAATACTTTCCCATACAGATCGAGAAAATGAGGTTAATAAGCCTTTTATTATATGGCTTTTGGTTTGTTTTCTTATCTGTTTTTAGTTCTACGTTTGTCTTGATCAGATGTCGCCGTTCTTTCTTTTGAGCTTGTTCGTTTCGCTTCATGTTTTCACCTGTTAGGCTTTTATTTTTCGCGCTTTTAAATAAAACGTTTTTATAAAAAAAACACTATTGTTCAGGACGTATTATTGTTCAAAATTGCCCAACGAATATATCTAATTCGCTTTTCTTTTCATTCAAATCAACTCAGTAATTTTCCCGCTAAAACTTGCAGGTGATTAAAAATGACGTAATGACCTCTCAGCACTGTGACATCTGTTGTGGCTTTTTCCGGACCTCTCAGCAACCAATCAGCGTGCGCCGTTTGGCGTAATGACCCGAATAACATGAAATAATACAATCCTGGACAAAAGTGCTTGGGACACTATGCGACAATCATCAAAATCGGCAAAGTGTCCCAACAATTTTGTCCAGGATTGTCTGAAAATGACGAATTTATGAATTTTCAACAAAACACAGCATTTTAACTTTGTAACATTGTAAAAGATATACAGTTTAATAAAAGAGCCCCCGTCTCTGCTCCCCCTTACCCCTTCAATGGGGAAGGCATCACTGGAGCCGAGTCTCTGCAGAGTTCCCACCCGCACCACCCGCACGAGAGCTCTTACTTAATTTGCATATTCACCGAACCATCTATACACCAAAAACAATCTGTTGTTCATGCAATCGAAATATGGTATAGTAGGTTAATACTGCCAAAACAGAGAAGGTAAGTGGTCTAACGTTTCGAGCGAAGGCCCTTCGTCAGAGAAAAACGTGGGAGCGTGCATGTGGGAGCGTGCATGTGGGAGCGTATTTGTATCATTTTGGAACAAACTGCGCAGAATCGTAGCGTTCAAATTGTTTTTTTCTTCGATTTTGTCTAATTCGCCATTTTCAGACAATCCTGGACAAAAGTGCTTGGACACTATGCGACAATCGTCAAAATCGGCAAAGTGTCCCAACAATTTTCTCCAGGATTGTAGCTCCTGGCTAGCCCTAGTTCCTACTTTCAACTCCGGAATGGAATATGGCTCCATGCATCTCTCGTAGAATTCTTTCATCACCATTCGAAAACACTGACCAGATGACACTCGACCAGCACGACCTTGGGACAGAGTGATAAAAAAATAATATCAGAGATTACACACGTAAAAATATCGCAGCTTCTCAACAGGGTGTGTTTGCAACAAGCTTGCAGCAAACCTGTTAAAGTGTCTATGAAATGAAAAATTCGTCGGCATTTTTGTTGTTTTATTGTACAGAGGAGCATGACAGGAGCACTCACTGAAAATTTCAAGAGAATCTGATGCGTAGTTTTCGCGCTATCAACTCTCAAAGTTTGCCATGGCTAGTTCGTTCTTGGAGAAAAATTGGGCTTTCGGTAACAATGCTTATGACGTACGCAAATGGACAACTATGCATAAGAACAATAGATTTCACTATTAATGATCCATCTGCGTACGTCATAAGGCATTGTTACCAAGAAGCCCAAATTTCCCCAAAACAAACTATCCACGGCAACTTTTGAGAGTTGATAGCGCGAAAACTACGCATCAGATTCTCTTGAAATTTTCAGTGAGTGCTCCTGTCATGCTCCTCTGTACAATAAAACAACAAAAATGCCAACGAATTTTTCATTTCATAGACACTTTAAGAAGTTGCAATTTTATCAGGGGACTTTTAAATTGACGGGGGGTATTATTACAACAGGAATTTTACAGTGTACTGTACATGTATATTTCAAATTATTTTACCTTTTCTCTGAGTGGCAGAGGCATGCGAAGCCCATTGTAACCTCAAACTTTGGTAGTTCGTTTCTGGGTCACAGATGAGACATTTCACCAAACAAAAGTCAATGACTAAAACAAAAATTACATTGGTCTTAATAATTTCTTTAAATTATAAGTAAAGTATATTTCTAAATACATATACTACAATCAGTGACAAAGGTGTTCACAGCGTCCCTTATTTCCAAGTCAACATTGTAAAGGGAGGGGGAGGGAGGGATAAATTCTATCACGAGAAAAAATTTAAAATGTATTAAGTTAACCTATAAACACGAAGTGTCCCAAGGTATTTTGTCACTGATTGTACATTATGAAAAGTGGCTTGCTTTATTAAACGACGTGTTTTCCCCGATGGATGAAAGTGAAAAGATGGTAATTCTAAACTGCCAAGATTAGTTTTGATAAAGAAATACTGACGTTTCAAGTGAAGCCCTTCATCGCGTTTTACTCTGATAAAGGCTCCATCCAAAACGTCAATATTTCGTTACAAACAGTACCACCTTTTCACTTTCATCTATCCTACATGCACTGCCCGTACGGCACTCCACATTTTTACAATATATGTCCGGTCTGGAAAGGATAACAGGGAAGGAAAATTATAAGATGATTTTACCATATTTAATATCTGGAACAGTGATGGAACTTTCAGCAATGTTGGTCGATAAAATAATCTAAAATAGTGCAAAGAAAACAAACAAAAAAGCTTGATAAAAGTAGCGTGCTGCGTAGGCAGTGTTGAAACAACAATTGAAATATAGTAAGGTTAGATATACTGCCGAAACAGAGAACGTAGGAGTCTAACGTTTCGAGCGAAGGCCCTTCGTCAGAGAGAAACGTGGAAAAAGAAACACGTTTCTCTCCGACGAAGGGCCTTCGCTCGAAACGTTAGACTCCTATGTTCTCTGTTTCGGCCAGTATATCTAACCTTACTGTATTTCGAAAAAAGCTTGATACGTTTTCCCTTGTAAGTTATGAAACGAAATCTTAAAGAAATCTCAGAAGATAACTAAGAGACATTACACTATCTTCTAACCCTGTCACTCCAAACTTTCTGGGAGCTCTCACATTGACGAGTAAAATCGTTTGGCATTAGACAGAGTAGGGTTCTTGTCAATGCATTTACAGAAAGTTCATAAAGGATATTGTAAAATGCACAGCCGCCAATTTTTTCTAATGGTGCTGATTATTGTTGAACTCACTTTTCTGAATTTTGGTCTGCCTGGTTCGGGTTTTGGGGATTTCTGAAACACTTTACTCTGTTCTTCACTGGTGATTAACGAATGTAATGGTAAAATCCATAAACTATAAAACATTGACATACAATATAATACATGTAACAAACAGTAGCAGATACTCCAAGAAAAACGTCAAAAATGAATAAGAATACGAGGTAGTGTACCTATCCATTCACCCACCCAAATACCCAATTACCTGCCTACCAACTAATTCATTCACCCACCCACATACCCAATTACCTGCCTACCAACTCACTCATTCACCCACCCACATACCCAATTACCTGTTTACCAACTAATTCACTCATTCACCCACCCACATACCCAATTACCTGTCTACCAACTCACTCATTCACTCACCCACATACCCAATTACCTGCCTACCAACTCATTCATTCACTCACTCACATACCCAATTACCTGTCTACCAACTCACTCATTCACTCACCCACATACCCAATTACCTGCCTACCAACTCACTCATTCACTCACCCACATACCCAATTACCTGCCTACCAACTCACTCATTCACCCACCCACATACCCAATTACCTGCCTACCAACTAATTCACTCATTCACCCACCCACATACCCAATTACCTGTCTACCAACTCACTCATTCACTCACCCACATACCCAATTACCTGCCTACCAACTCACTCATTCACTCACCCACATACCCAATTACCAACCTACCAACTCACTCATTCACCCACCCACATACCCAATTACCTGCCTACCAACTCAATCATTCACCCACCCACATACCCAATTACTGCCTACCAACTCACTCATTCACCCACCCACATACCCAATTACTGCCTACCAACTCACTCATTCACCCACCCACATACCCAATTACTGCCTACCAACTCACTCATTCACTCACCCACATACCCAATTACCTGTTTACCAACTCACTCATTCACCCACCCACCTACCCAATTACCTGCCTACCAACTCACTCATTCACCCACCCACATACCCAATTATCTGCCTACCAACTCACTCATTCACTCACCCACATACCCAATTACCTGTTTACCAACTCACTCATTCACCCACCCACCTACCCAATTACCTGCCTACCAACTCACTCATTCACCCACCCACCTACCCAATTACCTGCCTACCAACTCACTCATTCACCCACCCACATACCCAAGTACCTGCCTACCAACTCACTCATTCACCCACCCACATACCCAATTACCTGCCTACCAACTCACTCATTCACTCACCCACATACCCAATTACCTGCCTACCAACTCACTCATTCACTCACCCACATACCCAATTACCTGCCTACCAACTCACTCATTCACTCACCCACATACCCAATTACCTGCCTACCAACTCACTCATTCACTCACCCACATACCCAATTACCTGCCTACCAACTCAATCATTCACCCACCCACATACCCAATTACCTGTCTACCAACTCACTCATTCACCCACCCACATACCCAATTACCTGCCTACCAACTCACTCATTCACTCACCCACATACCCAATTACCTGCCTACCAACTCACTCATTCACTCACCCACATACCCAATTACCTGCCTACCAACTCACTCATTCACTCACCCACATACCCAATTACCTGCCTACCAACTCACTCATTCACTCACCCACATACCCAATTACCTGCCTACCAACTCAATCATTCACCCACCCACATACCCAATTACCTGTTTACCAACTCACTCATTCACCCACCCACCTACCCAATTACCTGCCTACCAACTCACTCATTCACCCACCCACATACCCAATTACCTGCCTACCAACTCACTCATTCACTCACCCACATACCCAATTACCTGTTTACCAACTCACTCATTCACCCACCCACCTACCCAATTACCTGCCTACCAACTCACTCATTCACCCACCCACATACCCAATTACCTGTCTACCAACTCACTCATTCATTCCCCCACATACCCAATTACCTGCCTAGCAACCAACCAACTCACTCATTCACCCACCCACATACCCAATTACCCACATACCCAATTATCCACATACCCAATTACCTGCCTACCAACTCACTCATTCACTTACCCACATACCCAATTACCTTCCTACCAACTCACTCATTCACCCACCCACATACCCAATTACCTGTTTACCAACTCACTCATTCACCCACCCACCTACCCAATTACCTGCCTACCAACTCACTCATTCACCCACCCACATACCCAATTACCTGTCTACCAACTCACTCATTCATTCCCCCACATACCCAATTACCTGCCTAGCAACCAACCAACTCACTCATTTACCCACCCACATGGCACATACCCAATTACCTGCCTACCAACTCACTCATTCACCCACCCACAGACCCAATTACCCACATACCCAATTACCCACATACCCAATTACCCACATACCCAATTACCTGCCTACCAACTCACTCATTCACTTACCCACATACCCAATTACCTTCCTACCAACTCACTCATTCACCCACCCACATACCCAATTACCTGTTTACCAACTCACTCATTCACCCACCCACCCACCCACCTACCTACCTACCCACTCAGTCATTTATCATGAATGCATATATTATTAGAAAAAAATTAGTGCTCACTGTCTGTCATGACAGATATCATCAAGAACTGCATCCATTTCTTTTATCTCAAATAGTCCTAAGATAAAAGAAATAAATACTTAATTTGATAAAACCCATTTCCCAGAATACAAGCATAAAACTTTATTGATTTCCAACTATGTACTACAATTTTAGTGGAAACCTGGCAAAAACACCAAGACAGTTCCTCTATCTTTTGCAAAACCATTCTCTGTTTGTCCTTGTTCTTCAATTTCCCAAGCATCCAATTGACCAACAAGATAAGCAGCAGTACGGAACTGTTCCTCAGCAATTTCTGGTGTGCCATGATCTAACACAGGCAAGGTATTCTGCAACAGAAAGAAGCTCTGGTTAGTAAGCATTTGCAGTCTAAGTAAGAGTTAATTACTGAGAACCAAGGGATTAATACTCCCGAGGTGCATAGCACTGAGGGCTTACAGTAATGCTGAGGTTTGAGATAATTAACTAATAATTTACAGTAGTTCAAATTTCCACATGGTTTTGTCTTAATCTTTATAACTTCCCTGGGTTTTATACAGACAAGGATCGTGCATTTATAAGCAATTCAATTCAATTGAATTCAGTTTGTACTATGGGAGATAAAGACTTATGAATAACAAAGAAAACCATGTAAAATTTGAACTAAGCCATGATAAAATAATAATTTATACGCTCTTTATAAGCACAGACCTTAGACTCCTGTGCAGAATAAAATCATCTGACATAACTTTATTGTAAAGAGTTGTATAGAGAAATAGAATATATTTTCATACCTTGTGTATTGCTGCAACAACATCATTCAAATAATGTTCTTTCACAGGATAGGATCTCCCTTCAACAGACACTACTGGAGCACCTTCGAGCCTCCCATTGATAGGCAGAGAAAAATACCGTGAAAACATATCACTGTCCAAAGTGGCAGACATCAATACTACCTGTTCAGAAAACATTTAAAAATACATTCAAGCTTTACTTTTAACACTACACTGCTGCCTAGGACTGGGTGTCTCAGAGGGTTTGCCATTTGACAAGTTAGATTGTCTGGCATTAGACAGAGTAAAACAAGAAAGGGTCCACTTTCAGCCAGCACAGACAAAAATGGGTTAATCACTTGTTAATCCTTTCCCTCCTAGGGGTTCTCACTTGATGAATAAAATCACCTAAAATTAGACAGAGTAAAAACAACAAAGTGGCCAGTTTGGGGTGACCTAGAAGAGAAAGGGTTAATCCATTGCTACCGAGGGTGCCTGAGGGCTCTCTCTTTGATGGGTACAATCATCTGACAATGGACAGATTGAGTAAAACAAGAAAGAGTTGTTTCCAGCCACCTCAGGTAGGAATAAGTTAATTTAGCTAATTTCAGATAAATATTAAGAGGGGAAAGGAGTTAATAGATGAAGATGGTTTTTAGTTTTTACTTAAGAGGGGCTTTTCAATGGTGTCTTAAACAAAATTTCATAAAGTCTTTTTTCACCTTAACATGTTTAGAGTTTGTTCTTAGCAGCTTTCGTACAACAAGTAAAGTAAAGTCTGTTTCTTGGTCTCTTTCGTGTACCTGAACAAATTAGGACAAAAAACCTTTTAAAGAGGAATGTTGGTTGAAATGGGTTAAAGAAATTTACAAGAGTATAAAAATGTTTAGCAATTACTTTTGGTATTTTTACCTCATCAAGTATTACATGTGTATACTGATTTAAGCTTTTTGCAGAGATGAGTTTCTGCAGTAAAACACCAGTTGTCACGTATGAGATTCTCGTATCATCACTGATAGTTTTATTTCTAGCCACCTGAAATCCCACGAGACCACCCATTTCCCATGAACGTTCATAGCAAACACGCTTAGCAATACTTATTGCAGCGATACGTCGTGGTTGAGTCACTACAATATTACAGTAACGTTTGTCTTTGGCATAATGATCTAAAATATACTGTGGAACTTGAGTTGTCTTTCCTGATCCAGTAGCACCTACGTGAAATAAGAAAATATATATGTAAATACCCTAAGTACTACTGACAGTAAATATATATTATATACATTATTTACCGGCTGGGAGGTCGGGTCCGTATAGAGAAATATTTCCCTCGGTCTCAAAAACTGCCCAAGACTACAGGCCAATGATCGTTTTTGAGACCGAGGGAAATATTTCTCTATACGGGCCAACATGGTAAATAATTTTTTTTTTTATTATCTTCACTTGGTTCTTTTGGTCTTCACCAATGTTTAGAGTGAATAAAAAAGGAAGTTTCCGCTGTTTCTTTGGAAAAAGGAAATTAGATTTTAGGTCTCTTTGATGGATGAAAAATTAGATTTCAATATTTTTGATTTTATTTAAGTTTATTTTCAAACGTTTTTAGAATATTTTACAGCCTATAAAACACATTTAAAAATTATTTCGAGCAGTCCATATGGGCTCATACAGACCACTCATTAGCCAATCAGAAAGCAGGATTTGGTAAAATATGGTCTGAAAAAAAATCATGTATTGTACTATACTGTAACTACAGTATTTGAGGCTGTTCACCAAATATGAGTGTTTTTACAAATTTTTGGCACCTTTAAAAATTGGTCCCCCTTAAGTCAACTTACCTTGAATAACTGTAACTGAATTACTTTCAATCGTCTCAATAACTTCTTTGTGAAACTTAGTAATTGGCAAATCAGCAGCATAGGTATGCTCAAATGAATAATTCTCAAAAATATGTGCTTCTTCTTCGAGTTTTAATGGCATGGATGTGGCTACATTATTATCTAACTCAAGGTTATTTAATTCTTCAAAAAGCTCAGGAAAGTCATCTTGGGTTGGCAAGTTTGGTTCTGTTGGTTCACTAAGAAATTAAAATACAGTAATAGATTTTACAGTAAGCAGGGCTTGAAATTTGTGGTATCCCGATATCCACAGGATACTAGATTTTAGTTTTGGATACTAGAAGTCTTAACTTCAGTATCCAATGGGATACAATAAAAATTTTGATAGTGCACAGACATTGTATAATGTCTTACAATGTAATATAACATCTTACAATGTGGTGTAACATCTTATAATGTAGCGTAATGTCTTACATGCAATGTATCGTAACATCTTACAATGTGATGTAACGTCTTATAATGTAGCGTAATGTCTTACATGCAATGTAACATAACATCTTACAATGTGGTGTAACATCTTACAATGTAGCGTAATGTCTTACATGCAATGTAGCATAACGTCTTATATAATCATAACATCCCATGACATTCACATGCATAATGTAGTATAATGCAGGTACTATAATCACAAACTGTTAAGTTAATTTTAGATATTACAAGTTGAGATGTTTAGTCTTCAAAAGTGGGATACTAGATTCCAAGGAGGGATACCAAATTCAGAAACCTGGTATTCCACTTGGATACTGCTGGAAATTGTAAATTTCAAGCACTGGAAAGCAATATTAAAATATTAAAACACACTTATTAAATATGTTTTAATATTTTAATATTGCTGTCTTATTTGTGCAGCTATCAGAGCAGAGTCAATCATAATATTCTAGAAACTTGGCAAATTTCAATGCTTCTATAAAGAGCTGTGGTTTTACATTGAGACAGTCTTCACTATGCATAAATATTTTATGCCTATTAGTATTTAAATAAAGTGAATCATAACGCTGCTATTGAATGATTGCTGGTACCTATATCTGCTATTCTGGGTACAATTGCAGTTTAACAGATACTAGTGTCAAACACTAAGACTATAGGCTCAACCTCACTATTAACCCTGACCCTAGACACCTTCTCATACAGTCAGCAGACAACATCCTGTGATGTAATGGGTGTCCTAAAACCTGATGCAAACACTCAAATGATTTTAAAGGAATTTGAGGATCAATTAAAATATACCCCCTTCCCCCCAACAGTTAGCGGGCCCATGGTGGTCCATAGAATTACCTCCTTCTAAAAGCAATAAGCCATTTGCACAATGATGTAAAATAGGGTTGGGTGACTACAACTACCAGAATGCTTTGCCATTATCCTTCATTTATCAGCACTGAGATGCTAGCAAAGCATTCTGGTAGTTGTAAGTCACCCAATACTATTTTACATTATCGTGCAAATGGCTTATTCTATGAACTGTTAGGAGAAAGGGGCATATGCAAATTGATCAAAATTGAAATGACTTGTATACAGGCTCGAGTTCACAATAATTTTCTAATTCTCCAAACCCACTCTTGTGTTTGTGTCAAGCTATATAAATAGCTGGCCATTTTCTATTAATTGTTGATACATATGGCAGTTTACATCAGGTATCATTTGCAAAATATGTGACAGTATTTTCACGGATTGTTTACACCCCCCACCCCAACTGTGTATTTTGTTAATGGCCCTAAGGCATTGGAAAGGGGATTAATGCACGAAATAAATTATCTCCATCAGAAATACTGAACATTGCTAGTCTGACATGTATACCAATTTCCTTGGTCTTTCCATATTGTAAAAAGTATATATAATATTAAAATATACTCATGTGTTTTGTGGATAAATGCATAAATGATGGCAGTGTTGTTTTACGTTAAAAACGTCGTTTGAAACATCAACAGCTATCCCTGGTCTATTTATCACTTACTCTTCATCATAAGGGTTCTTTGATAGTTTAAAAGTACGTCCAATTTCTCTTGTGTCGTGGTCTGAATCCAGTGCAGTTCTGCCTTGTAATCTGGGACAAGGTTGTGTAGTTGGCAATGGTGAAGAGAGATTAAAGAAATCATTTACCATTGAAACAGTAATGTTCTCTGACTGTGAGTTGCCAGGATTGCCTCGTCTCATGCTGAAGCTTCACTAGAAATCTCTACGTTCTTCCCAATTGTTCTTTAAATCAATTTTATTCCACTCAACTCATTTTTCAAACACGACATTTTAGCTGGCTGCCATCATAAGAAACATTATCACGTGTTGTGACTGGAATAACAGTAGCTCGTGGGCTACACGCAGTGGTTCCACGCGAGATGAGTTCGCTTGGCGCCACTCGGTTTGTTTGTTTGTTTGTTCGTTCCGTTCCGTTCCGTTCCGTTCCGTTCCGTTCCGTTTCGTTTCGTTTCGTTTCGTTTCGTTTCGTTTCGTTTCGTTTCGTTTCGTTTCGTTTCGTTTCGTTTCGTTTCGTTTCGTTTCGTTTCGTTTCGTTTCGTTTCGTTTCGTTTCGTTTCGTTTCGTTTCGTTTCGTTTCGTTTCGTTTCGTTTCGTTTCGTTTCGTTTCGTTTCGTTTCGTTTCGTTTCGTTTCGTTTCGTTTCGTTTCGTTTCGTTTCGTTTCGTTTCGTTTCGTTTCGTTTCGTTTCGTTTCGTTTCGTTTCGTTTCGTTTCGTTTCGTTTCGTTTCGTTTCGTTTCGTTTCGTTTCGTTTCGTTTCGTTTCGTTTCGTTTCGTTTCGTTTCGTTTCGTTTCGTTTCGTTTCGTTTCGTTTCGTTTCGTTTCGTTTCGTTTCGTTTCGTTTCGTTTCGTTTCGTTTCGTTTCGGTTCGGTTCGGTTCGGTTCGGTTCGGTTCGGTTCGGTTCGGTTCGGTTCGGTTCGGTTCGGTTCGGTTCGGTTCGGTTCGGTTCGGTTCGGTTTGTTTGTTTGTTTGTTTGTTTGTTTGTTTGTTTGTTTGTTTGTTTGTTTGTTTGTTTGTTTGTTTGTTTGTTTGTTTGTCTGTCTGTCTGTCTGTCTGTCTGTCTGTCTGTCTGTCTGTCGCCAGGATATCTCACAAAGTACTGCACAGGTTTTTCGTGAGAAGATTATATTGTTACAAGATTATATTAAAAAGAGTTTCTCAGGTTTATTATTAACTTCTAAAATATTACAACCAATATATTATTACATTGAAATGAACAAGTTCTTTATACGCAAGTTTAGCCCAGCTGGTGCTAAAGAAACATGGAGGATAACCACGTGTAAAATGATTCCGGTATTTTACCAATATATCCACGTGCAGGATCAAACATATTCTCCAATACGAGAATATTTGCGTAGGACGCTTCAATTGGGACTTCCTGAAAAGAAAAGAAAAGAGAAGTTTGTTGCGGATTTGAAATAAATCTGAAGGTACTGCACGTTTAAAACGGCTACAGTTCTCTGTTTTACGAGATTATTCATTAATAAAGAATTGTATAAATGAAAGGTACAGTCCCCCTTTGTGTTTATTGGACCAGGGGCAGGCGGGCAGGCAGGCATGCAGGCAGGCAGGCAGGCAGGCAGGCAGACAGACAGACAGACAGACAGACAGACAGACAGACAGACAGACAGACAGACAGACAGACAGACAGACAGACAGACAGACAGACAGACAGACAGACAGACAGACAGACAGACAGACAGACAGACAGACAGACAGACAGACAGACAGACAGACAGACCGACGGACGGACGGACGGACGGACGGACGGACGGACGGACGGACGGACGGACGGACAGAATCTTACTTTCTTGTCTGACAAAAGAGACGGTTTCAACATGCTGGTCAAAGCATTTAGACATTCCCTGAGGCTTAGTTGAATCTGGTCATCTTTGCGTCCTCGACCAGATAACGTTCTGATACCAGCGGTTCGCTTCTTACGTGAAGTTTGAGGAGTTGTAGTTGATCCCTGACTGTTAGAAATATCGCCTTTTGAAAGTTTGGCTAAAGAAATAACAACATAACTAAGTAAAACAGGAGTAGAAGAGTATGTTTTCCTCTTCAGTGTAAAAAAGTAGAGTGCTACGTAGGCAGTGTTTTTAGTACTGTTTAATAAACGAGCAGGAGTGTTTTATCAGATATAATTATAATATTATATCTGATAAAACACGAACTGCGAGTTTATTGAACGGCTTCAAAAACGAACCACTTGGTAAGTTCATTGGCGTAGTAAATTTGAAAAATAAACTTGTCTAAGCCGAGAAAATCAAAGCTAAAGTTTATGAAAATCAGGAGGTATCTTTATCACATATAAAGACACTGATTAAACTTTAATTTCTTTTGAATTTTCCTCAGGAATTATTAATGAGTTTTTGAAATAGAGCGAAGTGAATTGCATCATGAGTGTTTAGCCGAGTGTTTTCGATCTGATAAAACACGTACTGCGAATGTTTTGAATAGCTTCATAAACGACCCATTAATTGGTAAGTTCATTGGGTTGGTAATTTTGAAAAATAACGTTATCTAAGCTGAGAAAATCAAAGCTAAAGTTTATGTAAATCAGGAGAATTATTTCAAACATAAAACCACGGACATGGTACTGATTTCCTTTGTGTCTTACTGTTTTCCTCATGAATCATTAATGAGTTTTTGAAGTAGTATTTTGTGTTTTACTTACGTGGAATCTGGGTGGAGAGGTCAGTTTCGGCAAGTTCTAATAACTCTCGCAATTGTTCGTGCACTTCCACGGTTGTTTTATACGACGTTGATATAGTCCCCGCAAATACCCCAGTCATGGTCACGCTGTTAACTGTCTTGTCATTAAATGCATAAAGACATTGGATGCATTCAGAGTCTGTTTCGTTCCGTGTTCCTTGCCATAGCTGATCCCACGAACGCCATTGGATACTGACTTCGTGTTCATCAGCTTCATCGACATTCTTTCCTGAATGTAAAGTGTTTGTATGCTCTTTTAGATATAACAGCTTATATTTTTAGGAAAGTGGAAATTTAAACTAACAAAGTATGACATAGGGGATGGACAAACATTGGCGTGCACCAATATGTAGACTGTAGAGGTGGACAAAGACAAACATAAACACGGACATCAACACGCACACAAAAACAAACATGAACACGAACAACAGCAACACCACCACCACCACCACCACCATCAACAACAACAACAACAACAACAACAACAACAACAACAACAACAACAACAACAACAACAACCAATAACAACAACAACAACAACAACAACAACAACAACAACAACAACAACAACAACAACAACAACAACAACAACAACAACAACAACAACAACAACAACAACAACAACAACAACAACAACAACCAATAGCACCACCACCCACACCATCACCAACAATACCAACCACCACCAACCACCACCACCACCACCACCACCACCACCACCACCACCACCACCACCACCACCACCACCACCACAACAACAGCAACAACAACAACACCACCAACACCAACAATACCAATAACACCAACAACAACAATACCACCACCAACAAATCACCGCTACCACCTTTACCACCAACAACAACACCAGCACACCATCACCACTATCGCCACCACCACCAACAACAATAACAACACTATCAACAACAGCAACAGCAACACCAACCACCATCAACACCAAGAACAACAACAACAACAACAACAACAACAACAACAACAACAACAATGACAACATCACCACTACCACTACCACCACTACTATCACCAACAACACCAACAACAACAACAACAATAACAATAACAATAACAACAACAACTAATAATAACAACAATAACAACACTACCACCAACACCACCACCAACACCAACACCAACACCAATACCACCAACAACAACACGAACACCACCACCACCACCAACCAACAACAACACCAACCACCACCACCACCACCAACACCACGAATACCAACAACAACGACGTTAATACCTAGATCAATCGAATCATTATCTTGTTTTCCAGGAGCATCAGGCAATGACAGCAACGAAGATGGATAGACACCATAACATGTATTAACATAAACGTCTAACTCGGTGGTCAACAAATGACGCACTTGACACAACTTTAATAACTTCTGCCAGCGAAACAACGGACCACCATGACCAACACTTCTTATACCAAGAGACTGGTAGCTAACTTGCCGATGTAGATAATTAGCATGGCTAAGAAGATGAACCCAAGACAACTGAACGATATTAAAACCATTAATATAGGACTCCATCGTGATAACACCATCGCCTTTCATGCAAGATCCATCATCCGGATCTAGAACCACCGACATAGCACCAAGCAAATCATGGATAACACACTTTGGTATTTTATTCCCGGTTGCCTTGGAGATGCTTAAGTGAGTCACGTCACCGAGAAGTAATCCACGTTTGTTGATAACAGCGGTTGTTGTTGCAGCGGCTCGTATTGCGACCCAAGCAGCCTTCAATTCTTTTTCTGTTTCTCGTTTTGCTTTTATCTCCAGTTTCTTTTCTCTCGTTTTCTCCTCTTTCTCTTTTCGGGAAAGTTTGGAATTACTACGGGATATCTTTATAGAAACATTGCTGCTTTCTTTCACCTCTTCTACGCTGATCTCCGGTTTTAGTTGTTGAATTTTGGCAAGATAAAAGAAAGCGAGTTGCTCGTAACAATCTTTCATTAATCTGAAACAAATAAGAAAGGAAATGACACAGAAAAAATTTAGCTGGCATAGGGAGTTCGCCGTTTAGCTGGCAAGCAAAGGTATATCAGCTTAGAGAATTTATAAGAACTTTGCAAAGCTCAACTGCAAAAGTCACCGTCTACTTAATGTTTTCTAACCCATTGCTGCCCAGGATGGCAAAGCAAATAAAATAAAAATAAAAAACAAAAAATAAACTGGAGTCAAACAGAGTAAAACAATAAAAGAGCCATTTTTGGCCAGATCAGGCAGGAATGGGTAAAGAGCTTCCGACATTTGTGGGATTTAATTGTATTTAAAATGGATTTACTTAACAACTTTAACTTACTCCAAATTATGATCAAAATTGTACGTTTTCGTAATAGCATCAATGAACGTTGATATAACAGCCGTTTCTGAACATTGTCCATTTAGCCAAAGAAGATGTCGAAGTACACCTGCATGTTTAAACAAGAGAGAGTTACTCACATTTTAGTAATAAGCCAAGAGAGATATGATCACGAAACTCAGCAGTTTTTGTTCACGTTTATGCAAACTTGTACACGGTGAACACATGTAGTTTCAGGTTCAATTCCTGCTCGGTTCAGTTATGAGTTATCGGATTAAAATTTCACCTAGGCCACATGTGAGAAGAGTGCTTTGTAGGTACTCCAGTTTCTTCCTGTAGTAACACTGGATCATTGAGGTGTAGCCCTCACTAGACCTCCAGAGAGAACACTTTAGATAATGTTACTTTAGTTTTAGCTTATTTTTAGTTTCAAAAAAGCATTAATAATTCATGAGGAAATCACAAAAGAAAATCATGACCGTATCGTGTCTTTATATGTGATAAAGATACCTCCAGATTTACATAAACTTTAGCTTTGATTTTCTCGGCTTAGACAAGGTTATTTTTCAAACTTACTACGCCAATGAACTTACCGTTCAATAAACCTTACCGTTCAATAAACTCGCAGTTCGTGTTTTATCAGACATAAAAACACTCGGCTTCGCCTCGTGTCTTTATATCTGATAAAACACTCCTGCTCGTTTATTAAACAGTACTTTATTGACGGTGGTAATACTCTGTAATGTTCTCATAATTGTCACCTACCGGTAAGATATAAAAATTCGCTTTCCAGAGGGTTTTGTTGGTTTTTCACAGTTCTGGTTAAAACTAACCCTTCCTGAAGCACATCTAGTGCTTCTTGTATAGTTTTCACATCACTTGACTGACTAGTGGCTTCCGTTAGTATTCGACCAAGTCTTAACTTGGTTTCAGCAAGCAGTGTGATATGAGGTAGATAGATATTTTTTATTGAAGATGTTGAATTTTCCTTGATGCAATCCTCAACTGTTACTCCAAACTCTTTAAGCTAAAATAGAAAACAAGTTTAGATAAAGTGAAACCTAAAAACTATTTACCTAATTAGAGCAAAGTGCATAAAAGGTGGCAAATCGCCAAGAATAGTTTTGATAACGAAATACTGACATTTCGAGCGAAGCCCTTCATCAGAGTAAAATGTCAACTTAGTTGACATTGAAAACGTTTTTGTAACTTAAAAAAAAAACTTCATGGGGAATAGAGTTTTATAAAATAACATGTATACTACGCAAGCCCTGATTGGTCAATTGCCGTGTTTGGATCGTAGTATCCAAACACGGAAAATTCCCGCCAAAACGATTTTTTGAAAATGTCGGACAGTATATCATATTCACTTGTGATTATTTTATAAAAGAAATACCAAATGGTTTTTTCCGTGTTTGAAGACTCTTACCAAACACTTGCATGGGAAATTGCTCGACTTGGGAAATTGCTCGACGATTTCTCCAGTCTCGCAATTTCCCGCGTGTTTGGATCAGAGTATTCAAACACGGAAAACCATTTGGTATTTCTTTAATAACTAAATAAAGTTACTTTTGAATGAAACACTAAACCTTAACCGAGCGCTGTCGAAATAAAAAATTACATACATATTACACAAATAAATAAGGATCGGTGTAGCCAATCAGATTCCACCAATATAGCAATGCAAATTATAAGTAGGATTTAGAAATTTTAGTAAAATATTTTACCTCGTCACAAAGAGTAGTTTCAGCTTGTTTATAATTGGCAGAACTGTCTTCTTTTGTTCCGTCACATGATGTAATAAGATCTCCGTAGTACAGCAGTATTTTAACCAGTAATAAACGACCTTTCACTGACAGAGGGTGCAAGTTTTGTAACACTTCTATGGAGCTCTAAAAATAATTGAAAAAGATTTTGAGCTTATATGATGAACTCGTATAATCGGGACAGATTGGTTTTCATAATGGGACATTTCCGTTTTGCTTTGGACAACGAAAATGTAGGTATCATGTCGTATCACGTCGTAACCTGTCGTATTCGATCGTATCGTGTCGCATCGTATCGCATCGCATCGCATCGTATCGTATCGTATCGTGTCGTGTCGTGTCGTGTCGTGTCGTGTCGTGTCGTATCGTATCGTATCGTATCATGTCGTATCGTATTGTGTCGTATCGTGTCGCATCGTATCGTATCGTATTGTGTCGTATCGTGTCGTATCATGTCGTATCGTATTGTGTCGTATCGTGTCGCATGGTATCATGTCGTATCGTGTTATATTGTGTCGTATCGTGTCGCATGGTTTCATGTCGTATCGTATTATATTGTGTCGTATCGCTACGCCGTATCATGCCGTAACGTGTTGTACCGGACCAGATCGCATCGTTATTTATATATCTCAAACTCATTAATAATTCATGAGGAAAACACAAAGGAAATCAGTACTGTGTCGGTGGTTTGGATATCGGAGGAAGAAATTACATAAATTAAGCAAACTTTTACCCCGATTTTCTCTTAAAATACTGATTTGTTTGAGATGCTATATCATCCACTCGGAGGAGTGTTTCATCAGGATATCCAAACAAACATCTCAGTGTTTGGATATCCTGATGAAACACTCCTCCTCGTATATGATATATTACGTCAAAATCCTATAGAGGCACAGGCTGAAGAACCAACTCTACCCACATGACCCATACAAAACCTTAATTAAGAAATGGTTCACAGTTTGGTGTACTCCATCTAGTTATGGAGCACACACGGTAGCCAGTCAGAAACACTGTTGTATTTCATCTTGTTATAATAACTCATACCTTTAGTTCATCGACGTCAACTTTGGAGAGAATACCGTGTTGTAATCTCAGCAACACACTGGCTAACTGGAATTCAGTAAGTACTTCAGTGTTACCAAAAGCATCAGCCTCCTCCATACCCTGGTCACAATGCTGTTCAGCTGATCCAGTAAGAGAAATAACGCTACGACTAAATCCAGCAATTCTTCCGATACTGTTGTCCTCACATGACAAACACGCGACCATCTTCATACGACAAGCCAACCACAAGTGAGGATCAAGCTCGGTGGTAACTGGAGTGAAATCATCGCGGAGTAGTTCTGGAGTTTTGTTCGGGTCAGAAGAACGAGAAAACGCCGTCCAAGCTGAACCAAACCTAGATTGAAATAGTTTTGCATGATTTTGTTTTTAGTTGAAGCGTTCAGTAACTCAAATATTCCTCAATATCAGAATACCGGCCTCCCTCCCTCCCTCCCTCCCTCCCTCCCTCCCTCCCTCCCACCCTCCCTCCCTCCCACCCTCCCTCCCTCCCTCCCTCCCTCCCTCCCTCCCTCCCTCCCTCCATAAAGTGTTTATATAAAATTCTTCTTGTGTTCCTACCGTTTTTGGTCGTGTTCTAACATAAGACTGGCTTCTTCTAGAGCTCTCATGGAAGTGTAGATGATTTTAGCTGCGCTCAAAGATTCCAAATGTTGTTGCCGAATGCTGGCTAGTTCCAATTCAGTTAAAATTAAGATTTTCAACACCGATGGTTTAAAATGTTCTCCTGTTAGAAAAAAGAAACCAACTAGATTATAATAAGAAGGTGTTTACTCCGAGTGACGAACCATACCGGACAAGTAGAGAAAACTCTCACGGGTTCGAATCCCAGCTGGGCCAAGTTCATTCGGTTTACCATAGCCCGACGCTCTACCAACTGAGCTACAGGTCAAGTTAGGAGCTGGTGGTCGAATGATAGTACTTAGGCTATTTGATATTTCGAAACAGACTAGTTTCTTCAATATCTAGACAGTAGTCTTCATACATGAAGTAACACATTATTATTCTCCACCCGAGTTCACTGTCCAATAATAATTATTCGAGACCAAATTATATTATGATGCCCACACACGAATCAAATCTGCAACTTGGCAGCTGCCTGGAGCGCCTTATAATACGCCATACTCGCTGGCTGCAAGTAAGGGTGATTAGGCCCCCAGTCCTTTATCCTTATCCGTAATATACTAGTCACCTCTGGCTTCAAGATAATCTCTCGTGTCTTTTTGCGCACCGAGAAGTTCATGACGAAGTTCTTCCAGTAAGAGTTCCGCTCCCGCCAAAAGATAACTCTAAATTGATGAAGGTGGGAAAACATAAGACTATACCTTGAACATACAAACAGTTCAACTATATACGGATAACTGTTGAAAAATATAAGTATAAAATATTCAATTGTAACAACACACAAATACATCGTAACTGATTTACCTTGGTCACACTTTCAGATACGTTTTCCTCAAACAGATTAATTTTAAATGACTTTGAAAGCTTGGAGATATCTATATGGGATAAATATACAATACCATTCGATTACGGTTAACAACCCGAGTTTGTTTCAATAACCAATCAAACCGGATGTTGTTTCCCGCGCGACCTTGCAATATTGACAGCAACATTGCAATGTTGACTTGCATGCAAACGGTACACGGCGATTTCTTCGCAAGTTGCTAAAAATTCACATTTTAAATATCGAACTTCACATAATATGAAGTTTTGCTGAAAGTCAGAACAACTAACTCTAAGTAAACTTCATGTTATGTGAAGTTCGATATTTAAAATGCGAATTTTTAGCAACTTGCCAAGGAGTCGCCGTGTATCGTTAGCAAGTCAACATTGCAATGTTGCTGTCAATATTGCAAGGTCGCGCGGGAAAGAACACCTGATTTGACTGTACTCGGAATTTTGGTATTTCAAAACAGGTAATTCAGGAGTCGGGGCGTGAAAACGGTGCCAAAAGTTACTTGCAGTGGTCATTCATGCATTTGAGAGTAAAAGTCTAAAAGAGACCTGAAGTGCTTATGTTTGACGCAGTTTCTCCTCCTAGCTTCTCCATTAGTCTAAACAAAAAAGGAGTAAAGTTTAAAATTAATTTTGCACCATAAAATATATAAAAAGAAGAAAAAGACTAACTTTAGATAATTTTATACAGATAATTTTCTATTATGTTAAAACACTAAAAAACTTACTGTGTTTTTACATCTAATGGTGTGGCGTATATAGTGGAGGCAATTGCTATTATAAGACGGGCTTGTTCTAAAGTCAGACTCCGAGAGTGATCAATGCCGTAAGAAACAGCAATCCCAGGAGACAAGCGTAGACAAATAAGGTTGTTTATTGCCTAGAATGAACGATAATGAAATACATGATAGTTTGGCAGAAATTACAGAAATCATTTCACACATTTTTTTAAAAAGATGAAAATGTCTTACTTGGATATTACTTGAATCCGTGACTGGTTGGTTACA
>OZ036002.1:7055642-7143142 GCA_964035015.1 Corallium rubrum
TGTCTGTCTGTCTGTCTGTCTGTCTGTCTGTCTGTCTGTCTGTCTGTCTGTCTGTCTGTCCAATTTATCGCTACAGTGCCATAATAGAGTTCTAAAATAGTTAAACGAGCAGTGTTTCCACTTAGGTGCAAACGACTGAAATGTGATTCATAAGAAAAATGGCTTCTTGAAACGTTACAACAATTTAGTCAACCTACCGCGTCAGAGCGTTGAATCTGAAGATGATGTCTGCCAATTTTTCCCACTTATTTTGATAAAATAACAACTCCATGGTGTACATTAGGACTCTTTTAATCCATACAACATCTATTATAGTTTGATCGTCAAGATAATCTTCAAAAATCAAGTCACTTCCTCCTTTTTCGTCTTCAATACTTCCCCAGAATGTAACATCTTTGGGAAGACTTGGAGATGACGACTAATAACATAACATTAGAAAGGTTATTCCATTTTTTAAAGTGCATATAAACCCAAATTTTTTATCATCTGAATACGTTCTACATAAAGCAAACAGTTGTTGAGTGAAATATTTTTTTGATTGGAGCTATTCTTCAATGTTTTTTTGCGATTCGCATTTCTAGTATGGTAATGAGATGACGTCTATGTTAGCATTTGGCTTTCTTTCTCTTTTTAGCAAGATAAACTACCTGAGAATTTTTGTGGAAAAACTTATACAATATGGAATATGTTGTTCAAACACACCATTAATGGAAGAATTAGGTCATTCCACTCGTGCAAATAAATATTGTATAGATAATGATGACTACTTTGGCGTCATCTCATTACCATTTTGAAAACAAAAATCTCTATTAAAGCAAATAAAGGTTGCTCCAATCTAAAAAATATTTCGTTGTTCAACTATTTGCCAAAGGTAGAACGTATTTAGATGGAAAAAAAATTGGGATTATACGCACTTTAAAGGACATTGGCAGTAAAAATTAAGTTTGTCTAATTTGAAACAACTCTTAAAATTGTAATAGAAGATTTTTTACAACTTTTGTATCTTTCTTCGTTTTCAAGATATTCCAGTTTGTTTGGTATGTAAATGAGATGTTCTCTGACGTCAAGAGCAGGGTACGGTATTTTCACACCTAGCAAAATCAATTAATCTCCAAGTTTGTTTCTCCAACTTTGTTAACTCTTTCTTGTCCGAATTGGACTTTAGTATTTTATTCTGGCTAACGCCAGACGATTTTATTCACCTCTGGGGAAGCCCCCGGACAGGAATGAGTTATAAACTATCTCTTTAACTCTTTCTTGTCCGAATTGGTCTTTAGTATTTTATTCTGGCTAACGCCAGACGATTTTATTCACCTCTGGGGAAGCCCCCGGACAGGAATGAGTTATAAACTATCTCTTTAACTCTTTCTTGTCCGAATTGGTCTTTAGTATTTTATTCTGGCTAACGCCAGACGATTTTATTCACCTCTGGGGAAGCCCCCGGACAGGAATGAGTTAATCAAATAACTTGAAACTGTGCACATAAAAACGCCTTGTGACACTAAACATTTTATGTTGAGCAATCAATAGAGGTGTAAGTGATTTTGTTAACGTATGAAAATACTGTACCCTGCTCCTGACATCAGAGATCATCTAATTTACATATCAAACAAACTGAAATATTTTAAAAACGAAGAAAGATACAAAAAAGTTGTAAAAGATCTTCTGTTACAATTTTACGCCAGTTCTTTCAAATTTCACAAATTTAATTCTTATTGCCAATGTCCTTTAAATACATTTACCTCGTGATTTTTGCTGGACTTGGATAGTTTTATTACACCTGATATTTAAAGTGCTTGATGAAAGGAAAATTAAGTTTGTCTTATTTGAAAGAACACTTAAAATGACAGAGTAACATCTTTTGCAGTTTTTTGTTTCCTTGCTTCGTTCTTGAGATATTTTAGTTTGTTTGATATTAAAGACTTATTAACCGAGTGCGAGGTTTTCGTGACAGACCGAGCGACGAAGGAGCGAGGTTTGTGCGATAAAACCGAGGGCAAATACTTTCCAGTACAGACCGAGCAAACGAGGTTAATAAGAAATTTATTATATGGCTATTGGTTCATTTTATTTTTAAGCTTCGAGCGTTGTTTTCGTCTTCGGAGTATGCTGTTTACCTTACCTGTTGACTTTTTCATATCGCTTCTTGGCTTCTTATTTACACCAGTTCGGCTTTTATTTGTCGTGTTTTTAGATAAATAGCTTTAAAGAAAACCAGCAGTGATGTTCCAACACATTTTATTGTTCAGAATATCTGAATAAAGATATCTATTTCTCTTTTATTTGTATTCAAATCAACTCAGAAATGTTCCCGCCAAAACAGGCCGAGAAAAAAGCGTATTGACCGGTCGGTCAATATCGTAAAATCCCGACCTCTCAGGAACCAATCAGCGTGCGTCGTTTTGCGTACGGACCGGAAATCAAACCCAGCCATATAATAAGTAAATGGTACATGTTTTAATGTGCAAGTGCATAATGAGTTATCAGAGAAGGTTATAGGATATCTTTGCTCTTGTTAACTGAAATCACTTGTGGGAGGAACGCACGCACATGCTTCCTTCGAAATATCGAATTAAATTTGGTTTGAGTCATTATGCACATGTGCGTCACAACATTAGACATTTACTAGAGACAAGTGAAGATGTGAAGAAGTTTGTCGATGGCCTCCAGGTTGCCGTCGTTGGATTCTTCGCTGACCCAGAGTCTGTTGAAGCCAAAGCATACACTTCTGCAGCCTTTGCGATGTTGAATTTGGAATTTATTATTTGTCGTTTTTAATAATTCTTTGACTATTCGGGTCCACAGTAATTGGCGTTTTGCTGTTGTGGATACCCTGCCACGATTTTCTCTTTATATTTTGCAATTTTTGTCGTGGCGAAGTTAATAAATTTACATATTAAACGTAAGGAAACGAAAAACTGCAAAGAGATGTTTCTTTGTCATTTTGAGTGTTCTTTGAAATACGACAGACGATTTAATATTCGTGTCATAAGCATTTTAATTAATGACAATTAAATTTCTGATTTTTTATCTTATTTTCAGTACCTTATTTTTAGAAAGTGTTGTGTCTGTTTTGTCTTTCTGAATAAGAAGAACCATGTCTAGCAAGGCGTCTGTCGTGTGATAAAACGCGAGCCACAGAATACCTTGAACTATTTCTTCTGTCAAAAACGACATAGGATCAGCAACAAGGTCTTGGAGCCTCTGTTTAAGATTCCATAAATTACACGCAGCATTTTGAAGAAGACCCCAACATTTACAACGAAACGAAAGAATCTGACGCAAAAGAATACACAAACAAAAAATATTTCAATTAAAAATTTTGAAGCCTGTATAAATAAAAAATGTAGAAAGTTGCATAAAAATAGAAACTACAGGAGATAAGATAAAAAAATACAAAGACATTCACGTACTACGGCTCTCGATAGGTATTTAGAAGCGTTGTAGATATGTCTGAGATTTTCTGAAGTATCGTCTATTTTTGGTTGTGCCCTATATGAGCAGAAAATTAGAACACAAGTTTAGACAGACAGACAGACAGACAGACAGACAGACAGACAGACAGACAGACAGACAGACAGACAGACAGACAGACAGACAGACAGACAGACAGACAGACAGACAGACAGACAGACAGACAGACAGACAGACAGACAGACAGACAGACAGACAGACAGACAGACAGACAGACAGACAGACAGACAGACAGACAGACAGACAGGAAAAAACGTAATAGTGATAGAACTAGACGTTCTGGTTCTAGGGAATGGAATTCACTAATTAAAGGTCGCTATACATTTTCCCGAATGTGTCCTTTTTTTCTCTAAATCATCCTTTTCGTACCATTATTAATCTTGAAATAATCTTACCGGGTTTTCTTTCCAGCTTTTGTGGAATGTTGAGCAAAGGAAACAACAGCTGCTTTCAATGACGACGAGGTCTCTTTAAGATTCGTAGTTTTCCGAGAAATCATAATACCACTAATATCAAAACCAAACCATTCTACGTCTACCATGGGCGCTTTCATGCTGAAAAAATACAACAATACACTCAAAAGCATAAAATAATGGCCCTCGCCCCTTGATGGAACTATTGCGTAGAATTAACTGGGTAATAACACGATCGCCTCGGATTCTTTCGTTCTCCGAGGGAATGTATACCTCGTATTTCCCTCATTGCTCATGCAAGAAGGAAATTTTTCCTTTGTCTTCTAATTTTCCCGTGCATGTTGATGAGGGAAAATTAGAAGACAAAGAAATCCTTTCTAAATTTCCCGCTTGCATATATTTTCCCTCATCAACATGCACGGGAAAATTAGATGCAACTTCTCTGATCAACCGTGTAAATTTCCTGTCGGTAAGATTCTCAAAGTTTTCCTCGTCGATCATGATATTACAAACTAACACCATGACTTTTTGGGAAATTAGCGATTAAATTTCCCGTTTGCCTAGGGAAGATTTGTAAAAGTCCTCGGGCTAATTCCCCCAAAAGTCATGTTATTACTTATAAAAAACTATAGTGTTGATTTCGCTGAGGGAGGAAAATTGAAGAACCCGGAGAAAAATCCGCGAGGCACAGAAGAGAACCAACAACTCTACTAAATGAAGCTAAGGTGGTCACCCATCCAAGTACTAACCCCATTTAACCTGGCTTAAAGTGTATATGACACGAAAATTAAATTTGTTTTATTTGAAAGAACACTTAAAATGACAAAGTAACATCTTTTGCAGAGTTTCGTTTCCTTGCTTCGTTCTTGAGATATTTCAGTTTGTTTGATATGCAAATTTAACAAAATGATGTCACACCTGCATAATGACTTATCGAAGTATGTTATATATCTCTGCTAATATCAAACAAAATCACTTGGCAATTTACATGCTTGGTGTTCTGGGAGAAACACATGCATATGATTTCTTTGAAGTGATTTCGTTTGATAACAGCAGAGATATATAACCTTCGTCAATAAGTCATTATGTCCGTGTGACGTAATTTTGTTAAGTTTGCATTTTAAACAAACTGAAATATTTCAAAAACGAAGCAAGTAAACGAAAATTTAAAAAATATGTTATCATTTTAAGTGTTCTTTCAAATAAGACAAACTTAATTTTCATGTCATATACACTTTAACTTCAGCGGTGAGAGACAGCGCGTGATAACATGCAGCTTATGCCACCCAAAACTCCCCTGACTACTTATCCTTTACCTGTCTTGAGCAATTGAATCAGGACTTGACATATCTTGCTTCTTCGTGTTCTTCAAAAACATCCCAAAACTGGCTGATGCACGTAAAATATTCCACTAAAAGGCAAACCAATAGAGCATATTTAAACAGAATATTTACAGTATTATTTTGGACTAGCTTTCAACCCTGTTCTTGTTTTAGTCGCGACTTAGTTTGGTCTCGAACAAATCGACCATTTATACCGAGTGTGTTCGCGACTTAAATAGGACGCGTCTTAATCAGTTAAGTCACGACTTATTTTCTCCCGTTAAAAATAGATCGCCAGTCGCTCCATTACTCATTAGACCACAAACTAATCGAATCAACACAGCGCAAAGCAAGAAATCCCCAAGTATCAACTCACTAAACAGCGCGCGCAAAACCAGTCAAGCTCAGACCACGCTGACAAGACTTTGGCGCACGCAAGTCAAGCCTGAACCATGCTGACAAGACTTTGATGAGCGCAAGTCAAGGTCAGACCACACTGACAAGCCTTTGATGAGCGCTGAGATAACCTCCATATATTATCATGAGTGACCGCTGACTGGCATTGTCTCCTTTTTTACCTTGCCTAAGTTACATTTAGCCACATTTAAATGCCCCTTATGATGACGAGGTAAAACAAAAAGCAAAATGATGAGGGTCAGTCAAAACTACACTAACAAAATCAATTCTATCGTTTGCCGGAGCTCTCGAACGCGAATCTTAAGCTCTCTAATGTCTACCTGACATCGCCACGGTTTTTCTTCATTGGAAAGAGCTCGAAGTTTTCTCTTCCTTCCGTCGGCTTTCCAGAACTCTGGTAGTCTATTTTGCAGAGCTTCAATTGCCTAGAAGATCAAGAGGACAATGTTTGATATAAGCTTGATGTTGTTGACTTTTTTGTGTTGATAATGGTTTTATTTGTGACGGTTTTGTTGTTGTTGTTGTTGTTGTTGTTGTTGTTGTTGTTGTTGTTGTTGTTGTTGTTGTTGTTGTTGTTGTTGTTGTTGTTGTTGTTGTTGTTGTTGTTGTTGTTGTTGTTGTTGACGATGTTGTTGTTGTTGTTGTTGTTGTTGTTGTTGTTGTTGTTGTTGTTGTTGTTGTTGTTGTTGTTGTTGTTGTTGTTGTTGTTGTTGTTGTTGTTGTTGTTGTTGTTGTTGTTGTTGTTGTTGTTGTTGTTGTTGTTGTTGTTGTTGTTGTTGTTGTTGTTGTTGTTGTTGTTGTTGTTGTTGTTGTTGTTGTTAGTGTTGGTGTTAGTGTTGGTGTTGTTGGTGTTGGTGTTGGTGGTGTTAGTGTTGTTGTTGTCGTTGTTGTTGGTGGCGGTGTTGGTGTTAGTGCTGTTGTTGTTGTTGGTGGTGGTGCTGTTGTTGTTGGTGATGTTGTTGTTGTTGTTGTTGTTGGTGGTGGTGGTGTTCGTGCTGTTGTTGTTGGTGTTGGTGTTGGTGGTGTTGGTGGTGATGCTGTTGTTGTTGTTGGTGATGATGTTGTTGGTGGTGGTGGTGTTGGTGGTGGTGGTAGTGATATTGATTATGTTGTTGTTGTTGTTGCTGGTGGTGATGTTGTTGTTGGTGGTGGTGGTAGTGATATTGATTATGTTGTTGTTGTTGTTGTTGTTGTTGTTGTTGGTGGTGGTGGTGGTGGTGGTGGTGTTGTTGTTGGTGGTGGTGATGTTGTTGCTGGTGGTAGTGATATTGATTATGTTGTTGTTGGTGTGGTGGTGGTGATGTTGTTGTTTTTGTTGTTGCCCTGACCCACTGACCATGAAAATGTTGATAATGTCTTGATGCCAAAAGTCAAAATTCAAACTCCGAGCCATTCGTTGCATTTCATTCCTAACTCACTCTAATCATATCTTGTTCCTCGGGCGTCCTTCCTTTTCTCCAAGTCTAAAAAAATAAACGATGTTCATAAATATAGATAGGCAAGCAGATAATAGCAAAAGGGTTTGACTTTTTTGTTAGTTCTCACCTTTATATCTTTCCTAGCTCGTTGCGTTGGTTTACGAGGACTGACAGCAACATCAGACTTACCACCAGCACCACCAGTCTTCGTTTCTGATAAGGTATCAAGAAGTTGTCGCATTGACTTTAGATTTTTCTTTGTTGCAGGCTAAAAAATAATCAGTATTACCATCATTACTACAACTATCATGACTACCACCACCACCATCATCCCGAAATCAGTACCATCTCTATCACTACAATCACTACCACCACCATCACTACTACCGCCACCATCACTAAATCAACACCATCTCTATCACCACAATCACTACTACCACCATCACTACAACTACTATCACCACCACATATCACTATCCCCACCATCACCACCACATATCACTATCCCCACCATCACCATCACCACCACCACAATCACTAAATCACGACCATCTCATCACCACAATCACTACCGCTACCATAACTATATCACCATCATCTTTTTCACCACCATCACCATCACCATCATCACAATTATTACTACCACCACCACCATCACAATTATCACTATTCCCACCATCACCACCACCACTACCATCACTATAACTACCCACCACCATCACTATTCCCACCATCACCACCACCACTACCATCACTATAACTACCCACCACCATCACTATTCCCACCATCACCACCACCACTACCATCACTATAACTACCCACCACCATCACTATTCCCACCATCACCACCACCACTACCATCACTATAACTACCCACCACCATCACTATCCCCACCATCACCACCACCACTACCATCACTATAACTACCCACCACCATCACTATTCCCACCATCACCACCATCACTACCATCACCATCACTACCCACCACCATCACTATCCCCACCATCACCACCACCACTACCATCACTATAACTACCCACCACCATCACTATTCCCACCATCACCACCATCACTACCCACCACCATCACTATTCCCACCATCACCACCACCACTACCATCACCATCACTACCACCACCATCACTATCCTCACCATCACCACCACCACTACCATCACAATCACTACCATCACCATCACTATCCCCACCATCACCATCACCATCACAATCACTGCCATCACACATTACTATCCCCCACCATCACCACCACCACTACCATCACAATCACTACCATCACACATCCCTATCCCCACCATCACCATCACCACTACCACTACCATCACAATCACTACCATCACACATCACTATCCCCACCACCACCATCACCACCACCACCACCACTACCATCACAATCACTACCATCACACATCACTATCCCCACCATCACCATCACCACCACCACCACCATCACAATCACTACCATCACACATCACTATCCCCACCATCACCACCTCACTATGTGGTGGTAATGTTAGTGGTGCTAGTGGTGATAATAATGATAATTATGATGATGATGATCACGATCATGATAATAATGACTGAAAAATACCTTTCCAAACTCCACGATGGCTGCAGCAAATTTCTTGTTTCTAGTTTCTTCACCACCGAGCTCTGTTAACGGATGAACTAGTAAAGGTTTCAGGGTCGGCATCAATAGATCATTCCGTCTTAAATAAAACGAAAACATATCAGGTAAACTTTCTTTATTTTATACTTAAATTTAGAGAGCATGCATGACATGTATTTTAATCATACAACAATATGTTCAAATTAAAAAAAAATTTTTTCGTGTGTTTTTTGCTGCACAAGCTGTCGTAAGTTCAACTCAGAGAAAAACTCTGAGCTCCAGACGGGACTCGAACCCACAAGCTTCCGAATGCCAGCCGGACGCCGAGGTAATGCAAAGCAAGAATCCCCACGTATTAACTCAATGAATAGCGCACAAAACCAGTCAAGCTCAGACCACGCTGACAAGACTCTAATGAGCGTTGAGATAATCACCACATATTATATATGAGTGACCGCTGACCAAGTATCTATTTAACAAATAGATTCCATTTTGCCGTTGTCTGTTCAGTTATAGATGCACAGATGACGTCACAACGTGGTAGAACAAAAAAGTGGCCCACGAGACGCAGTCGAGCATTTATTGAACAGACAACAAAAAAAT
The DNA here is from genome assembly GCA_964035015.1 of Corallium rubrum. Taxonomy (NCBI): domain Eukaryota; kingdom Metazoa; phylum Cnidaria; class Anthozoa; order Scleralcyonacea; family Coralliidae; genus Corallium; species Corallium rubrum. Next base: position 7,064,918 of record OZ036002.1, read on the forward strand.
GGAATCTATTTGTTTTATACAATATAAAAATTGCACAATACGTCTTGCCGGATTTTGGGGCATGAAGAAAGAAAAAAGCAAGTCAGCTGACGTGATCTGACGTGATCCATGTGTCTGTCTTATAATAGATCATGGGCAACAACCAATGAAAACACGCATAGCAACCAGGGTATTGTATAATACATAGATAGCGTGCACAAAGCAGTCAAGCTCAGACCGCGCTGACAAGACTTTGATGAGTGCTGAGATAATACCACGTATTATAAGCGCGCGCAAACAAGTCAAGCTCAGACCACGCTGACAAGACTTTGACGAGTGCTGAGAGAATACCCATTTATTATAGTGAGTGCCTGCTGACTAGCATTGTCTCCTTTTTTGCCTTGCGTAAATTACATTTAGCCACATAAAAAAGTTTACCAACTCAAGCTGAAAACACTAACATATAAAACATAAATCTTTCAAAATTAAGAATCTCTCACTTGTTAAGCCATTGCTCCGTTTCATTGGACCATTCCAGTACTTTCTCCAGCCATTTCTCGGCCAAAGCCTTCTCGGCAGCTTGGACAAAATATTGCATGTACTTTGTTCGTCTCTTGAACTTAATTACTAAAGAAAACGTGAAAATTCGCATTTTAAACTAGAAATATTACTAGTAGGGACTTCAAGATGCTAGGAGGAGGACGGCGGTTAAAAAGCAACATACATTTTGCAATTTAAAGAAGTCTCGTTTAATTTCTCAATTATATTTGATAGTTGAAGTTAGTTTACCGACTTCCAAAACGCCTCAGTATTGCTAAAATGATTGTAGTATCTGTATTGAAGTCAATCTCAAGCAACAGTTCTCATCTTTTGGCAATTAGCGAGGTTCAGATCACACTTCCACTACCGCTACTGCTACCGTAAATGTGGTTAAACTGAAGTAAATGTTCATTTTTTCGTTCTGTAGTCGTAGTTGGTTTTAATCCTAGTATCGTAAAACGCTTTCTTTTTGCACTAGGTTTGAGACCTGCGACCATTACTGAACGTAAAAAACAATATCTGACATGCTTAATTATATTTACGGTAGCGGGAAGTGTGATCTGAACCTCGCTATTGACGTCGTCCTGCCGACGTGAAAATGCTAAGTGGCGTTGAATAAAGAACGAGGACGGTGTTGAGATTACTCTGAGAACTGAAAATTATTCATTCTCTTTGTTTTGCAAATAGAATTCTTTTGTTTAGTCGTTGAGGTTGACGTGGTAGGTCTTAAAGTCCCTACTGCTGTGAAATCGAGTTGGTGGTGACAAACTCAAAAAAAGACCCCGTCTAAAGGTAATTTTAAAACAAAAATCTCCATTTAACTAACCTTCTTTGTACGCCTCTTCGGTGCTCAATCCTGTTATATAACTACTCAGTATCGCGGGGTCTTCTGATCCTGTTAATTCATCCTCGGATTTCTGCACTAAACTTACTGAAACACAAGAAAGATGTGCCATAACTCCAACCAGTATACATACAACGTATTAGTGGTATTGATTATCGAAAACAACAACAACAACAACAGCAGCTGAACTAACCAGCAACGACAACGAGAACGACGACCATCACCACCACCATCACAATCACCATCACAACCATTATCACCACCACCATATTACTGCCACCGTAAGTACCACCATCAACACCACCACGATAATCATTACTACCACCACCACTATCACCACCAACATTACCACCACCACCACAATCACACAACACCACCACCATCAATACCAACCACAACAATTAACCACCACCAGCAGCATCATTACCATACAACCACCACTATATATCTCTACCACCATCACTAACTACTACAACCACCACCATCATTACCACCACCATCACTACCACCACAATCACAACGATCACCATCATTACTACTACGATCATCATCACCATCATCATTACCATCACCACCACAATCACGACCACCACCGTCACTACGACCACTATCACCACCATCACGACGACCACTATCACCACCACCACCACCATCACTACCACCGCCACCACCACACCATCATCATCACGACTATAACCACCACCATTACCACCATACCATCACGACTATAACCACCACCATTACCATTACCACAAATACAAAGTTCAATCTTAACCGTTATCTCCTTACCTTCGCTATTTAACTTTGAGAAGTAATTTTCTAAAGAAACAAATTCTCTTTTTTGAAAATTCTTAGCTTTGTTTGTCTGTTCTGCAGGTTTAACAACAAGCTTCACAGCTCCTGCTTTACTTTTCTTTCCCGCAATTTTCACTGGTTTTTTAGTTTTCTTAGTCAACGATTTTTGGCTGGTATTTCCCGCCGCGGCTTGTCCGTCGTCCACCTGGGCAACGCCAATGGACGGCGCACTTTCCGGTGGAGGATCAATAGAGAGCAATTTACGGCCATAATCCTGGATGGTATTGGCCAAATCTTGTTCACCATATAGCGGAAGAACCTACACAAACGGTTTTACTTACTTAGTTCAAAATGTTAGTGTCTAAGAAATGAAAAATTCGTTGGCATTTTTGCTGTTTTATTGTACAGAGGAGCATGGCAGGCGCACTCACTGAAAATTTCAAGAGAATCTGATGCGTAGTTTTCACGTTATCAACTCTCAAAGTTTGCCATGGCTAGTTCGTTCTTGGAGAAAAATTGGGCTTTCGTTAACAATGCTTATGACGTACGCAGATGGACAACTATGCATAAGAACAATAGATTTCACTATTAATGATCCATCTGCGTACGTCATAAGGCATTGTTACCAAGAAGCCCAAATTTCCCCAAAACAAACTATCCACGGCAAATTTTGAGAGTTGATAGCGCGAAAACTACGCATCAATTTTCAGTGAGTGCTCCTGTCATGCTCCTCTGTACAATAAAACAACAAAAATGCCAACGTATTTTTCACTTCCTAGACACTTTAAACAGGAACAAAAAATAAGAAAAAAAGGTTTTGAAAACGGAGTTGTTACGTTATTTTCCTTACATTTGCAAGATAATATGTAACTATTGCAACAAGATGATAAAGACTGTCTGATGTCACAGAATGTTTACGATATCGACTTATGGAAGGAATTTCTTGTAGAACTGCATAACATTGTAACAATACCTGAAATGAAGTTTGCACTGACATTAACGAACGGATGGATTATATTAACTTAATAAAAATTACGAGAGAAGCAAAGTAAAAATAATCGTTAAATATAAATATATAAATATAAGTAAAGTAGATATAAAAATTAGTTACACGCAGTTAATCACAAGAACTTACAAACGTATAGAGAATTACACACAGTCATCGAGACTTTTAGGACTCACACGAACTTATAGGACTTACAAGGACTCATAGAGATTTACAGGGACTCACATAGTCTTATAAGGACTCATAGGGACTTACAGGGACTCGTAGGGACTTACAGAGATTCATAGGGACTTACAGGGACTCATAGGGACTTACCGGGACTCATAGGGACTTACAGGGACTCACATGGTCTTACAAGGACTCATAGGGACTTACAGGGACTCACATGGTCTTACAAGGACTCATAGGGACTTACAGAGACTCATAAGGACTTGTGGGGACGTACAGGACTCATAGAGACTTACAGAGACTCATAGGGAGTTATAGGGACTTAAATGAACTTACAGAGACTCATAGGAACTTACGAGAAGTGATAGGAACGTACGTGGACTCATAGAGACTTGCAGGGACTCTTAAGAACTTACTTAGTATATACTATATTAGCGACTTATATTAGAGTCTCACAAGGTCTTACTACAAGACAGAAAGTCACAGGGACTCACAAGAACTTACAGATTATCTAAGCCCGTTTTTACAGTATTTGACACTATGTCCTCACCTGTACAACTGGTTTTGCGGGTATCCTGAGGTGCACTAGGGGAGTTAGCAAACCATAACATCTTGCCACACTCTGTAACACCAGAGTATTATCATTCAACCACAATGCAACTTGAAGTGCCAGCAACATCTTTTCAGATTGCCTAATTCGATTCACCTGCATATAAAAATAAATTTAAAAGTATAAACTAAGTAACTAATTCTTACTCCGGGAAACGTCATTCTAATTTGAAACGAAATATTGACTTTTCGAACGGAGCCCTTTATGAGAACTGCATTCAGGCCTTACCTGTCCTGGTAGTAAAGGACCATAGTCACACAACGAGTCACAATATAGCTTGCCATCTTGGACCGCAATATCAACCAAAACAAAAATACTTTGTAAGAGTTGTCGTAACAAAGCTTGATTGGAGTTCGCTAACCGTTTCTCGTCACATCTAAGTAGAAAAAAAATAATTGAATTTTAGAATTGAAATTGAGACACTGAGTTGGTATGCCATAACGATAGTTAATCCATACCGATTGATCTTCAGTTTTGTTGGATCGTGAAGGGGAGATTGTTGTTCATTGCTGTCTTCTGTTATGCTGTCGCAGTCTGGAACAAAATATTTCCAAAGCACTTGTGCTGAAGCTCTGGCAACGTCGTAAACAGCACAGCTATAGGCAATCTAGTTTAAATAAAGGAATGAGTTCACGTGAAAAGAGAAGCTTGAATAAGGGAAATAAATCAACAAACAAATAAACAAATGGATGAATAGATGAGAGATGGAGAAAGAGATTGATAGATGGATGAAAGGATGGGTGGATGGATGGATGGATAAATAAATAAATGAATGGATGGACTTACCTGGGTAAGGTATCCCCAAGGCATTATTACTGGCATTGGATAACAGGCAGGAATAGGGTGCCCTGTAGGACCAATACCATCGCCAATCAGTAAACCATTTTTATCGTACGCTGCAACCGCAAAAACATATCTCTCTCCTTCAACAAGGTTGGAGATATAAAACCTGCAGTCTGGACCCGGGGCAACCTAAGAAGAACAAAAGAACGTTAATTTATTGTTTAAAAAAAGAAGAAAGGAGAAGAAAAAGAAGAAGGAACAATAACAACAACAACAGCATCAGCAAAACAACAGCACCATCATCATCACCACTACCATCATCATCATCAACACCACCATCAACAACGCCACCACCACCACCACCACCACCACCACCACCACCACAAACAACATCACCACCATCAACAACACCACCAACAGCACCACTATCACCACCACCACCAACAACAACAACAACAACACCATCACCACTACCACCATTAACACCAACCATCAACACCACCATCATCATCAACAACACCATTACCACCACCACCACCACAAACAACACCACCATCAATACCACCACCACCATCAACACCACCACCACAAACAACACCATCACCATCAACACCATCAACGCCACCACCATCAACACCACCACCACAAACAACACCATCAACAACACCAACAACAGTAACAGCAACAACACCACCACCACCACCACCACCACCACCAACACCAACAACAACAACAACAACAACAACAACAACACTACGAACACCAACACCAACACCAACAATTCACATACCTCTTCTCCAGAACCAATCAGATCAGCATCATTAAGTCGAACTTTCACATTACTCCCAGCAGCAGAACAACCAAATAAACGATACCAACACACCTAAGAAAAGGAAAACACCATGCAAAACAAAATGAAAACACGAACAATAAGGTACCAGTACGTGACATATAGTTAGTTTTCATGTGATGATGAAAAACTATAAAGTATACGTATTTCCAAGAGATTTAACTTCTTCAACTGACATAATTTTTTTTTTTAATTAGATTCGCCATTATAGTGTTATAGTATATACATGCATTACAAAATGAATTCAAAATATAACGGCATGGTCACCGCAACAGCAGTAAGCCAATTACTGCGGGCCCAAAAATAAACTAAACTAAACTAAATAACTAGCAAATAGATATACTAACTACAAAGTCAAATCTTAGCTACAATTAATAACAGCAAAATACTAACTAAACTAAATATGTTAATAACAACAAGAAATAGGGTACCTAAGGCTACGGGAACAGTTACATTTTAAGCAGATTGTTTTAAATGTACGAGGGTTTTCACAGTCATAAGTAGTTTCCAAAGATGAGAAATAATAATTAAGCATAACGGATTTAAACAAAGGAAGGTTGTCCATGGTCAGTTTAAGTTCATTTGCTAAAGTATTCCATATTCTAATTGATCTTACAAAGAAAGATTTCTGGTATGTTGATGTTTTGCATTTAGGAACGACAAATTTTTTAATGTTAGCATTATTGGAGGATGATCTATATTGGTTGCAAGCACAAAATATCTCCCCCTACCTTGTCGTTCTTAGATGGTTTGTAAGGTGCTGGTTTTAAAATAATCTTGGAAGAACTTCGAAACACAACGATCGGTGATGGTGGAGTATCTGATGGTTCGCAATGATCTGATGTCTTACACTTAGATGCCAAAATTTTCTCTCGTGTTTGAGCTTTCTTGATTAAATCATAACACTCCTAAAATATTAAGCATAAAGTGTATAACAGAAGTGAGAATTTGGGGTAACGCCACATTTATTTTATTAAACTACTTATTAATAACAAGTGATTTACCGGGCGGAAACCGTAATCGCAAAATAAATATAAGAGCCCAGCTCAAAATTTTAAAATGCAATACCATCATAACGAAAGGAAACCATTTAGGTTTAAATTTTAGGTTTAAAATTTACTTTTATAATATTCATCGTCATTTATTTCATTTATTTTCGTCGTTTTCCAACAATGACTTTCTTATTAGGATTTTTTGTTTGTTTCCAATCACAGGGCAATAACTATTTTCATAATGCCGGCGGGCATTGCGGAGAAATCTCGCCACGTCAGCAACCAATCACAGCGTGTGATTTTACTGCAAGTAATTCGTGTCATATAATAATAATAATAGTACTTACTGTTCCAAGTCTTTGATCACCAACTTTTAAATCACACCCCCCCCCCCCCCCCCCAACCCCTACATCTTGTTACTTGCGTGCATGCTCTGCATGCTTCGTACTGTACCTGTAGTTGTTGCTTCGTCTGGCTGGAAGAGGTGTTCTGAATGTGCGTTTTGTGCATCAATAGTAGCGCTTTAGTTAGAGCAGTTTTACTGTACTTCTTTATGATATCAACTAGCCAAGAGCCTTCTACGTCTTTGACTTTTTTTGTTTGTTTTCGCACTGACTGTAGCAATCAAAGAAACGAAAGAATAACAAACAAAAAATCACTTCTAGCTCATGTGAGCAAAAAAAATATGAATTGAGACAAAAACATAAATAAGAAGAAAAAGATATAGAATAAAATAAGAGAAAGGGAGAATTGTCAATTTACTAACCGTAAGAGATGTCTTCGATTTTTCTGTGCTCGCTGTCCCTTCGGCATCTGTAAAAATATAACATAAGATTTCATTAAACCAGAATAGCGCTATACAGTATACACCTTGTCTTATCCTTCACCACCTGATTGCCCACGAAAACTGTTTACTAATATAAGACTAGTCGGAAAGACGCTGCAACGGGGCCAGGCGCAAGGTGTATATAGGCGGAAAGGAGAAAACATGCTCTTTAGTTTTTAAAAAAAAATGCTTGCTGAATGGTGTGAGTGCATTTAATGTATGAATGAATGAAAGATCACGTTTCTAAGGGCTGTTCTACAAGTTTTTTAAATGAGCTGGGGGGTTTTCTTGTAAAAAAAAGAAAGTCTAAAAAGGCACACCTTTCGACTCTTCAGCGTCCAATCTTGCAAGCAATCTTGTCAAATTAAACAGCAGTTCTACGTGAATTATTTGAATGGCAGTTTCCGCGGATGTTGTTGGCGAGTTATCAGCATTGTCTGTGGTCGAAGTAGTCTAAATAATAAGATTAATGTAGTTTATTAAACTTGTAACATATATAACATTATGCAATCCATCTGGCATACTGAATATGTTCTATAACTTCGAATAACCCGTACAGTATTTTTCCGTAATCAACCGTTTTCAGAATTTGAGTCACATTCCTGTATCGTAGATATGAAAAATTACCGTCAAATATTTGATTGATATATTTATTGATTGATTGAATAATTAATCGACCGATTGATTAATTGATGTATGGATGGATCAGTTGATTGATTGATTAATTGATTGACTGGTTAATTGATTGATTGACTGGTTAATTGATTAATTGTTTAATTGATTGATTGATTGACTGGTTAATTTATTGATTCGTCGATTGATTGATTAGTTCACTGAGGGGTTAATTGATTGATTGTTTGATTGATTAATTGATTTACTGCAACTGATTGTTTGATTGACTGCCTAATTGATTGATTGATTAATTGATTGACTGGTTAATTGATTGATTGATTGATTGATTGTTTGATTAATTGTTGATTGGTTAATTGACTGATTGACTGATTGATGATTAATTGATGATTGACTGACTGACTGACTTATTAATTAATTAATTAATTAATTAATTAATTAATTAGTTAAATTATTGATTGACCTATGAGTTCAATTCGCAATATCTTAAAATATTGATAAATAACTGTATGTGAACTATATGCGTTAAAATACGTATACTACACACTCAAACACTACAAACCTTATCGCTGTCAACAGTTCCACAATCTTTGAAACCTCCCTCCATCTTTTCTCTAGCCTCACTCACTCTCTCAACGCTTGATTCCAGAATATTAAATGCCATATAAAGAAGATCGACAGTGTTATTTGGAAAAGCAGCTTTATAAGGTTTGTTCTCTACTTCTGTTTGACTCTGGTCAGGTTTTTGATTAGTTTCGTGGTCCCCCATTTTACTCTTTGATGGCTGATCGCCAGATACTTCTCTAGTCTCCGTCTAAAAGTATTTTTATTTTATAGTTTATTTTAATAGCTTCGCCATATATAACAAAAAAAAAAGAAAAGAAAAAAACAACAAAAGGCAAACAAAAATTATTAGTTCAAATTTCATGCGGTTTTCTTTGTTATTCGTAACTCTTTATCTCCCATACAAACTGAATTCAAATGAATTGAATTGCTCATTATACATGCACAGTCTTTATCTGTATTTTTTAAATTTATTTTTACTATGACTTTACTAAAAATTGGTTGTACTAAAAATTAATTACAAAAAGTCTCTAAAAAGGAGTTCCAAGTACTAAAATAATAAAAAAAATAGTAATAAAAATTAAAGCTCAAAGTTTTAAAAAATTCCAGCTGCGTTCGTATTTAAATAAAAGTCCTCGAGCATTCCAACTTCATCACGTTCTGTAAAAGGCACTCGCGAGCCTCTCACACACAGATGGACTGATCGCAGAATGTCAAAAGACAAACGCGTTCGCAGCCAAGCTATAACTATGGCATATGATTCCTGGTTCTTCCTTGCTTGGTGTTCAGAAATGTAAACTCATTAATAATTCACGAGGAAAATTCAATCAGTGTTTAATCAGTGTCTTTATATGTAATAAAGATACCTCCTGATTTACATAAACTTTAGCTTTGATTTTCTCGGCTTAGACAAGTTTATTTTTCAAACTTACTACGTCAATGAACTTACCAAGTGGTTCGTTTTTGAAGCCGTTCAATAAACTCGCAGTTCGTGTTTTATCAGATGTAAAAACACTCGGCTTCGTCTCGTGTCTTTATATCTGATAAAACACTCCTGTTCGTTTATTAAACAGTACACCACAAATACATCTGCATGTTTATCTGTCACAAAACCTTGTGAAATTTGAACTAAATTAGGCCCCGTTTACCCTATTACGATACGGTCAGTCTTCCGTTGAAAAATCACTACGTTTCTTTGTTGTGTTTACACTATTCCGGAGTGGTCTTCGTCACTACGCTTAGCACTCCGGCTGCAAATCACTACGCTATGGTAAATTTACCGTACCGTCATAGTGCAAACAGACGATTTTTTTGCTACGGAACGCTCACCCCAATCCGGACCACAACCGTACCGTAATAGTGTAAACGCGGCCTTAGTTTACGCGCCTCGGAAAGTATGTGGCTTAATGCTTCGGTTATCAGTAATTAATTCTTAATAAATAGTATTACAGTGTGTACAGAAGTATTCATCTTGTTTCAATTTTTAACTTTGGAATCTAGTCGAAGAATATTCGTCATTTCACAGGTAAGTATGTGGAATGAACGATGTGGAAGTCTTGGCCATGCGTGGATAGGGAGTGCGAATGCCGTGCAAATGTTTTGAATACGCCAATGAACTTAACAAATTTTTTACGCTAGTAATTTTGAAAACGTTGCCTAAGCTGAGAAAATCAAAGCTAAAGTTTTTGTAAATCAAGATCAGGATGTTTTATCAGATCTACGGACATGGTATTGACTGATTTCCTTTGTGTTTACTTCATGAATTATTAATGAGTTCCTGAAGTTATAAATAAGTCTTTTGTAAAATTTTTCACGATGTCTTACACTGCTAAAGTCAACCGAAAAATTTTTCGGCTGACTCGAGCGGGATTTGAATTCGCACCTTCGGGATTCCGGTCCGCCGCTCTACCTGTTGAGCTATCGAGCCGCACAGGGAGTGGAGGCGAGTTCTATCCAACTTAAGTGCACGAGATATTCTCGCGACAACTTAACGCTTATCCGTGAGGACGTGCAGTGTTTCAATTCTAATTCAGAATCATCCTCAGAGACATGAGAAAATTTTTCACGATGTCTTACACCGCTAAAGTCAACCGAAAACTCCCGCTCGAGTCAACCGAAAAATTTTTCGGTTGATTTTAGCAGTGTAAGACATCATGAAAAATTTTCTCATGTCTCTGAGGATGATTCTGAATTAGTCTTTTGTAAGGTGTCGGTGTAATGTTGTCATCGCGACCAAGTTTCTACTCACCCATTTTGGTAAGCTAGGAGCTTTGTTGTTAATCCGAGACGAAGACGTAGCTCTACATTCTAAGATCAGAGCAAGCTTTAAAGCAACTTCACCAGTCATAACGGGATCGATGTCGGACAAACCACTCCAATGAAGAACATTGTGAATGGTAAGAAGGATATATAACCACTATAACATGAAAAATGATTTAATACGACATATTATTATATGCCTAAACTTGTTCTGAGGTCATTACGCCAAATGACGCAAAGAAAAAAGTCAAAAGAAAAGCGGTAATGCCCTCTCGGCACTGTGGGAAGGCACTACGCTTTTTTAATGACATGCAAGTTTTGGCGGGAAAATTTCCAAGTTGATTTGAATGAAAATAAAAGAGAATTAGACATTTTTTTTGGAAAATTTTGAACAATACATTAGTGTTTCTTTTTATAAAAACTACTTATTTAAAAGCGCGGAAAATAAATGCTTAACGGGTGTAAACATGAAACGGAACGAACAAGCTCAAAAGTAAGGTAAACGGCAACACCTGAAGATGCGACTGACGAGTTGAAAACAAATAAGAAAACGAACTAAAAGCCATATAATAAATTATGGCTTATTAATATTGTTTGCTGGGTCTGTACTGGAAAGTATATTTGCCTTCGGTTTGCCTTTGCAGAAACCTCGCTCAATACAGATTTGAATTGCTAGCCCTTTACTTACTTCTAGTTCTGGCAATCTTACCTTGTCACAGTCTGGATCATTGAGCACTTGCCGACAGCTATCAAAATTACAAGAGACCACTCGCTGAAAATATGGTTTGCAACGTGCCCATAAGAACAATGTGGCGTCGATAATCATATCAACGTCAAGATAAGGCAAAGATGACTAAAAAAATACACACAAGAACAGAGTTGGAAAAAAGCTGCATGTATCCTGGTACCATCCGTAAAGAAGGTTTACTAGTGAGAAAGGTTTACTAGTGAGGAAGGTTTACTAGTGAAGGTTTACTAGCGAGGAAGGTTTACTAGTGAGGAAGGTTTACTAGTGAGGAAGGTTTACTAGTGAGGAAGGTTTACTAGTGAGAAAGGTTTACTAGTGAGGAAGGTTTACTAGTGAGGAAGGTTTACTAGTGAGGAAGGTTTACTAGTGAGGAAGGTTTACCAGTGAGAAAGGTTTACTAGTGAGGAAGGTTTACTAGTGAGGAAGGTTTACTAGTGAGGAAGGTTTACTAGTGAGGAAGGTTTACTAGTGAGAAAGGTTTACTATAGTGAGGAAGGTTTACTAGTGAGGAAGGTTTACTATAGTGAGGAAGGTTTACTAGTGAGAAAGGTTTACTAGTGAGGAAGGTTTACTAGTGAGGAAGGTTTACTAGTGAGGAAGGTTTACTATAGTGCGGAAGGTTTACTAGTGAGGAAGGTTTACTAGTGAGGAAGGTTTACTAGTGAGGAAGGTTTACTAGTGAAGGTTTACTAGTGAGGAAGGTTTACTAGTGCGGAAGGTTTACTAGTGAGGAAGGTTTACTAGTGAGGAAGGTTTACTAGTGAAGGTTTACTAGCGAGGAAGGTTTACTAGTGAGGAAGGTTTACTAGTGAGGAAGGTTTACTAGTGAGGAAGGTTTACTAGTGAGAAAGGTTTACTAGTGAGGAAGGTTTACTAGTGAGGAAGGTTTACTAGTGAGGAAGGTTTACTATAGTGAGGAAGGTTTACTAGTGAGAAAGGTTTACCAGTGAGAAAGGTTTACTAGTGAGGAAGGTTTACTAGTGAGGAAGGTTTACCAGTGAGGAAGGTTTACTAGTGAGGAAGGTTTACTAGTGAGGAAGGTTTACTAGTGAGGAAGGTTTACTAGTGAGGAAGGTTTACTATAGTGAGGAAGGTTTACTAGTGAGGAAAGTTTACTAGTGAGGAAGGTTTACTAGTGAGAAAGGTTTACTATAGTGAGGAAGGTTTACTAGTGAGGAAGGTTTACTAGTGAGGAAGGTTTACTATAGTGAGGAAGGTTTACTAGTGAGAAAGGTTTACTAGTGAGGAAGGTTTACTAGTGAGGAAGGTTTACTAGTGAGGAAGGTTTACTAGTGAGGAAGGTTTACTAGTGAGGAAGGTTTACTAGTGAGGAAGGTTTACTATAGTGCGGAAGGTTTACTAGTGAGGAAGGTTTACTAGTGAGGAAGGTTTACTAGTGAGGAAGGTTTACTAGTGAGGAAGGTTTACTAGTGAGGAAGGGTTACTAGTGAGGAAGATTTACTAGTGAGGAAGGTTTACTAGTGAGAAAGGTTTACTAGTGAGAAAGGTTTACTAGTGAGGAAGGTTTACTACTGAGGAAGGTTTACTACTGAGGAAGGTTTACTAGTGAGGAAGGGTTACTAGTGAGGAAGATTTACTAGTGAGGAAGGTTTACTAGTGAGAAAGGTTTACTAGTGAGGAAGATTTACTAGTGAGGAAGGTTTACTAGTGAGGAAGGTTTACTAGTGAGGAAGGTTTACTAGTGAGGAAGGTTTACTAGTGAGGAAGGTTTACTAGTGAGGAAGGTTTACTAGTGAGGAAGGTTTACTAGTGAGGAAGGTTTACTAGTGAGGAAGGGTTACTAGTGAGGAAGATTTACTAGTGAGGAAGGTTTACTAGTGAGAAAGGTTTACTAGTGAGAAAGGTTTACTAGTGAGGAAGGTTTACTACTGAGGAAGGTTTACTACTGAGGAAGGTTTACTAGTGAGGAAGGGTTACTAGTGAGGAAGATTTACTAGTGAGGAAGGTTTACTAGTGAGAAAGGTTTACTAGTGAGGAAGATTTACTAGTGAGGAAGGTTTACTAGTGAGGAAGGTTTACTAGTGAGGAAGGTTGACTAGTGAGGAAGGTTTACTAGTGAGAAGGGTTTACTAGTGAGGAAGGTTTACTAGTGAGGAAGGTTTACTATAGTGAGGAAGATTTACTAGTGAGGAAGGTTTACAAGTGAGGAAGATTTACTAGTGAGAAAGGTTTACTAGTGCGAAAGGTTCATACTTCAAAGTTAAAACAAGTTAACACCACTTAAAACAATTTATAGTTGAGATTTGAGAAAGTTATAGTCTTGATAAGGAAGGTGTTGGTTTTGCACTGAGCAAAAACATTGTCTAACCAGCTTTTTGCTTCTCTCTCCTCCGCAGAGGCGAGGGCGTGCGGGCGAGGGAGAAGACGCGCATCCCCGCGCGCTTTACGATAGCCCGCGCGCCTGCGACAATTGCCTGCAACTGCAACAAACCGAATAGAAGCCTCTGCGGAGAGAGCTTTTTGCTTTGCTATAATCCCTTTTAAACAACAGAACTTACTTTAGGCAGGTCAGTGGAGGAACCATTCAGAATGTTTGCTATTACTAACAAATCATCTGCAGTAGTCATACTGCTTTTACTGCCTATATTTATAAAAAAGGTGATAAAAAAACATTAAAAACAACTCTTATAATACAACCATGTAGCACGGCAATTTCAAACGTAATGAGAAACTCATGTTTAATCAGCGAAATAAATATTGTTTTCCGTTGTTTTGTGTCTGATTCTCTGTTATAAAAGAAATGGTTCATAGTTTGGCTGCTCCATTGAGTTATGGATGCACTTGGGAAGTTGGAGAGCACTCAAAAATCGGCTACGCCTCGACCAACTCTTACGCTTTTTTCTTGCTTTCCGAACTTCCCGCGTGCATCCATAACTCGATGGAGCACGCCAAACCATGAGCTATTTCTTAAGAATAAATTGTCGTGTCGTCTTCAGATTTTTGTGCGTGACTAAGGGCCTGTTTATATGATCCTGGTGTACCGGGATGTCCCGGTTGCCTGGGATGAATTTCATCGCGTGTTTATATGGAGTAAAATGTTCGTCTACAATGTTAGAAGTTATTTCACTTTTATTCCGTGTTTTGTCTTTAGACCTGACCGTTTGGACGAAATTCTGACCGTAATATTCAAAGTTACAAGTATTGTAGTTCAGTAAACTTCACCCGGTGTACCGGGATGTCGCGTTTATATGGGAAAAAATCTGTCCCGGTGTACCGAGATCTCGGTTGATTCAACCGGGATCCCGGTACACCGGGATCATATAAACAGGCCCTAAAGCGGAAGAACTGACCTTGCGAGTTTTCTTGCAGCCAACTGTCACTGTACGTGACTCCCTTTTTTGGTTTACGACCAGTGTTGTAAAATTGTTCCATGGCAACGAGAAGGTTTAGCGCCATAATGTAAGCAGGAGTTTGAGGCAAGAGGGAACTAGTCTTGAGTAAACTGATGAACGGCTGTAGAAGAACATCGAGGACATCCCATTGTTCGTAGCTAAACGACATTTTGATAAACTGCACAGCAAATGGCAAGGGAACACCATCAAAACCTAGACACAGAAAACAGAAGAGCTTAACCTCGGAGACTTCACGTTGCACCGAAAGTAAAGGCCGTTTTCCATTACACGTGTGCTTTGCCCGCGCGGGCGAAGAGGGCTTTGAGAGTTGGAAATTTTCCACTTCCAAAGCGAACTAAGGGACCGTTTACATGAATCCGGATTGAGTTTCAATCCCGATGGAAAAGCGAAGTCAATCCGTGTTTACATGGGAATTGGGTTTCTGGATTGAAATCCGCCTGAAATCTGAAATCCGTAAATATGCCATGATTGCTTGTTCTAGTCCTCTGTCACGTTTTTCATTCCGGAATGAAACTCGCACCGCCTTTATATGATTCCGGAACGAAATTTCAATCCGGAATGAGATTTCAATCCGGAATGAGAACAGGATTGAACTCAATCCGGAATGAGCTAATCTCAATCCGGATTCATGTAAACAGCAACCTCGTTCCCAGGGCCCTTATCCCCGCTCGCTGCGAAAAGTACCCTGGCATGGGCTGGTCACGTGTCACCCAGATTCTGGGTGATAGCAAAAGATAATTTAATGGGAGGGGACGGTAGCGTTTAATTTCTCATGGTTGCACCTGTTGGCACCTGGCCGGCTTGGAATGTACATGGCGACTTCCAGCACTCCGAAGCTTTACCCTGTCCTTGATAGAATTGACCTAAACAACAAAGCAGGCAGCACATGGAAGATTAAGGACTTTCCATAGCCCGTCGATAGAACAGCAAGTAAGTCCCTACCAAAGAACAAACTTTCCACGCAAATCACCTGTTTTGGTTGTAAAACTTTGTCCCAGTATGGACTATTTATAATAGCAAAATTAAGACACGAAAGGAAGGTATAACGCTTCGAAGACTTCAACATGGCGTCTGGTCGAGCGTAACAATAAGCACATTAATCGGACCCTTCCCACAATGATATTTTTTGTTCAGCGACACGTGACCAGCCCATGCCAGGGTACTTTTCGCAGCGAGCGGGGAGCGGAGATAAAGGCCCTGGGAACGAGGTTGTGTAAACAGATGAAAGGGTTTGATCAGAAGCGGAATGAGTTCAAATCGGATTGAGACTCCATCCAGATTCATGTAAACGGCCCCTAAACATGTCCGCTCCACCCGCGCGGGCAAAGCGGGAGTAATGGAAGACAGCCTTAAGAGAGATCGCGAAAGACACGATTGTCTTCCATCTTCTTGTTTTAGAAAACTTAAAGGGCATATAAACCCAATTTTTTATCATCTGAGCCCAGATCATATACCTTGTTCCGACAAGTGTAGAAGGGATATAGAAGATAGTTCGAGACAAGACGGATGAACTTCGGGATCATGTCGGGATCCACGAGTACCGCTGTTTCCAGCAGATAGTAGGTCGACCCCAGCTACAAATAGTTCTGGGTAAATATCAAGAGTGATGTCATCAATAGCGCCAGTTGGAGCCCTACACTGCAGGGTACGACGGTGAGGATCACCTAGAGTCTGAAGGATTGCAAGAAATTGGGCGGCACTTCCTTCAAATAAGTCAGAAAGAAGTCGTTCTGTTTGACATCTTGGCCAGTTTTGCTGGAAAAAATAGAAGATAATAAGAAATAGAATAGAGAAAGAAGATGAAGATGATGATGTTGTTGATGATCATGATGTTGATGATCATGATGTTGTTGTTGTTGTTGTTGTTGATGATGATGATGTTGTTGTTGTTGATGATGATGATGTTGTTGTTGTTGTTGATGTTGTTGTTGTTGATGTTGTTGATGTTGATGATGATGTTGTTGTTGTTGTTGTTGTTGTTGTTGATGTTGTTGATGATGATGATGTTGATGATGTTGTTGTTGTTGATGATGATGTTGTTGTTGTTGTTAATGATGATGTTGATGATGTTGTTGATGATGATATTGATGATGTTGATGATGATGATGATGATAATAATGATGATGATGTTGTTGGTGCCGATGATGATGATGTTGTTGTTGTTGTTGTTGTTGATGTTGTTGACGATGATGACGATGATGTTGTTGTTGACGTTGTTGTTGTTGTTGTTGATGATGTTGTTGATGTTGATGATGATGTTGTTGTTGTTGATGATGATGATGATGATGATGTTACGTTGATGCTGGTGATAATGACGATGATGATGTTGTTGTTGTTGATGTTGATGTTGATGTTGATGATGTTGATGATGTTGATGATGACAATGATGATGATGATGATGTTGTTGTTGTTGTTGTTGTTGTTGTTGATGATGATGATGATGATGATGATGATGATGATGTTGTTGTTGTTGATGATGATGATGATGATGATGTTAGGTTGATGTTGGTGATAATGACGATGATGATGATGATGTTGTTGTTGTTGTTGATGTTGATGTTGTTGTTGTTGTTGTTGTTGTTGTTCATGTTGCTGCTGCTGCTGTTATTGTTGTTGATGATTATGATGTTGATGATGATGATGATGTTGTTGTTGTTGATGTTGATGATGATGTTGTTGCTGATGATGTTGTTGATGATGTTGTTGATGATGTTGATGATGTTGTTGCTGTTGATGATGTTGTTGTTGATGATGTTGATGATGATGTTGTTGATGATGTTGATGATGTTGTTGATGATGTTGTTGATGATGTTGATGATGATGTTGTTGTTGATGATGTTGTTGATGAGGCTGCTGCTGTTGTTGTTGTTGTTGTTGTTGTTGTTGTTGTTGTTGTTGTTGTTGATGTTGATGTTGATGATGATGATGATGATATTGATGATATTGAATTGATATCGGATCAATACAAATATTTTTTGATTTTTTTACTAGAACTTACATGCAAAGCTTCCTTCAGCGGGGGTCTCGCTTTGGGACGCAACACTCCTTTGGGACGTTTACGTGACTCGAAGACAACGCGTTGAAATACGATAGCGTTAATCTTGACTTTCGCAGCTTGAAATATAGCTTTGGTTTCTGGATTAGACACAGAAGTACTTATATTTTCAATATCAGAAAGTTCATTGATCTTCTTTATGGCTCTACGTGCAAACGTCTCAGCGTGTTGCGGTTCCTTGCAATCAAGATAACACAAAGAAACTGCGGCATACAACGTACTGCGCCAAGGAACGTATTTCAAAGTAAGCAATGGAATAGATGCTTCCATGCACATGCATGCCCAAAGAAGATACTCCAAAACCTGAAAAAATGTTCCTAGAATTAAATTTTTATCCAAAGCATTCTTGATGTTTACGGTAGAAAGACAATGACGGACTGTGTGTGACTGTTTGCAATCAGTATATTGTCGAAAGAATTTAATTTCTGCTTAGAAAAATCCCCGACTGTTTAGATAAACAGACATCGCGTTGTCTATTTAAAAATGCGTAAAAAAACAAAACATTTGATTTTCCAAGATACTGTGATTCGAGCTTACCATGGGCGCCGCCATCTTGAATGATGATGTCATAATACTTACCAGGCCAATAGCCTAGGTAACCATTAAAGACTTCTGCTTTCATATTGGTTAAAATTTTCGCGCGTTTTATTGGCTATGAGTAAAACCAGAGTAAAACTGCAATCGTTATCAGGGGATTTAACCCTGATGACGGGAGAACGAATTCATTTTCGTAGTATTGAATATTAAAAGTTTTTTTAGATTTTGCTTTAGAGTTCTAAAGATTTTATCGCATAGTTTGAAGTCAAACTCAACTAACAGTTTTTTCACGAGTTAACGTCGTCCTGAAGACGTGAAAATGATCTGAATAACTTTGCATATGGGGGTAAAAATTATTCATTTTCTGTTGTGTGAGGAACTAAAATTCTACTGTTGTATTAAGGACGTCGCCGTTGACGTTTGCATTGTATTTGCTTGAGTACCCTAATATTCAAGAGTAGAAGGCGGCGCGAATTGTCAGTGCCGGATTAACCTTCCCAGGGCCAGGGGCAAAAATATTTTAGGGCTGGTCACAAACTGAGAGCCATCCCCGAAGTACGGCGAACTGAAAGCAGGCGCGCAACGAGAGGGGGGTCGGGGGGGGGTGCGAACGCCCGTGCGAGGGAAATTTTGGAGGTCAAAAATTACTTCTACTCTCTCTGACGCCTAAATCATGTGATTTAAAACCTTTATACGTGGGTCAAAATTGTCCTCATTGCAGAAAATGCCATTTTACAGATCCAAAGTTCAAAAATTTCCCGCGGGGCTATGCCCCCAGACTCCCCTAGATTTGTGTCGTAACTTTATCTAAAAACGACCCCCCTTTCAAAAATCCTGGTTGCGCCCTTGACTGAAAGCGTAGGTTGATCAGATCATCAGATCGGAGGTTCGTACTTAGGCTGCCTCAGGCGCCACTCCCCTCCCGCTTTCAAGCAAATAGCGTGTGATTTTCTCAGGCTAGTTCGGACTTTCAAAGAGGACTGCATCATTTTTTTTATTCACTCATTTTTATGGGCCGGTCAGAATCTGGGCAAATGCCCCCTTTGCCTCAAAGATAATCCGCCACTGCGAATTGTAAAACGACTCTTGCCAATATCTGTACGCAAATTTTGGATAAATCTAATCTTACGTTAATAATAAAAAAATAATGAGAAATGTCTTGAACAGCTATTACAGTAACAGCAGGTGAAGCAACTTACTATGGTGCTTTTTCCAGCTACCATTAACTGCCGTGAAATAGCGTAAATATGAATCGTACCTAAGATACAAAAAAAGAAAGAAATTCTTTTTACACTGAATTCTGTCGGTTCAGCATTCCATCTATTTATTTAATCGTAGAATATATATATTTTAAGACCAAATTGGGACCAGTTGCGAAAAATGCAACTACACAGGCCTTCCGGCGAGAATTGAACCCACGACCTTGCGATTCTAGTGCAATGCTCTGACCACTGAGCCACGGAGGCCGTTGCCGAGAGCTTGATCGCGAGTTCTGGTAATGCCAGGAGAGAATTGGGTTCATTAGAAGTAATATTGGGCATTTCACTCAATTACATAGCATGTTCTAGGGATTTTACGTGAAGTTTAATGTATATATTCTACACTCGAATTTTCCTTCACCAAAAATCCCTAGAACATGCTATGTAATCGAGTGAAATGCCCAATATTACTTCTATTTATTTAATCCACACTTTCTTTAGAGCAAAATGAAAAGATGGCGAAACTGTCGTTTTGATAACGAAATACTGACGTTTCAAGCGGAGCCTTTCATCAAAGTGAAATAATGTTACCGTTGTAAACTAGCCAGCTAAATGACTCCTGATGTAAAGCCAGTTGAGTTGTTAATCTCAGTATTTTCAAAGTGTTTTCACATCGGAGAGTAGTTTCAGGGTTCTAAGAAGATACAAGACACAAATTGACATTAAAATGATTGAGTAGATGTACAGTAGATTGTATCCATTTTACGTTTTGAGATTGGTACATGTACTGTACCTGGAGTTTGGGATCAAATTTTATAAGAAGTTGGTAGGAACACATTGCATCCTCGCAGAGAACTCTTATCTACAATAAATATTAAATACATAGTCTTTCCTCAGGGAAAACAACAAGAGGAAGAAAAAGAAATAGAACACCATCAACATCAACACTACCACCACCACCACTAATATCACTACTACTACCACCACCACCACCACTAATATCACTACTACTACCACCACCACTACCACCACTACCACCACTACCACCACCACCACCACCACCACTACCACCACCACTACCACCACTACTAATATCACCACTACTACTACCACCACCACCACTACCACTACCAACACTACCACCACTACCACCACCACCACCACTACCACACCACCAGCACCAGCACCAGCACTGCTACCACCAGCACCACCACCACTAATATCACTACTACTACCACCACCACCACCAATATCACTACTACCACCACCACCACTACCACGACCATCACCACTACCACCACCACTACCACCACCACACCTACCACCAGCACCACTACCACCACCACCACCACCACCACCACTACCACTACTACCACCACCACCACCACTACCACCACCACTAATATCACTACTACTACCACCACCACCACTACCACCACTACCACTACAACCACTACCACCACCACTAATATCACAACCACTACCACCACCACTAATATCACTACTACTACCACCACCACCACTACCACCACTACCACCATGACTACCACGACCACTAGTCCACCACCACTACCACTACCACTACCACCACCACCACCACCACCACCACCATCACCACCAACAACCCTACTGCCACCAACAACACCACTACCAACACCACTACCATCACCATTACTACAACCACCACCACTACCACTATAACTAATACCACCACCACTACCAATAGCAGCAACAAGTACAACTACAACACTGATCACATACCACCACCACCATATACCACCAGCATCAACCACCATATACCACCAACACCAACACCACCACCATAACAACAACTATCTTACTGTGTCTATTGTCTGGACATCTTCTAATCCCTTCGGAAAGAAAGTCTCCTGGAATTTGTCAAAACTATAGCCAGCAACCGCTTCAATACAAGTAAAATCAGGTGAAACTTCTCGCAGATATCGTGTGAAGCACTGGAACTTGGCCATTCTAAAAGCCTATAGAAAATAAATAAATTATTAAATATTATAAATAAATAAATGCTGTAAGTAAATTAATAGTGTAAATAAATAAATAAATAAATAAATAAATAAATAAATAATAAATAAATATAATTTCAGGTCACCTTGACTGAACTTAAGAAACTCCCAATTTGCATTAATTTCTCCACAAAATAATGTTTCTGAAGACGAGGTTTATACTCCTTAAATAGTTTAGAAAAATCCACTTTTCTAAAGAAAGAGAGAAAAAGCATAGTGTATCATACACACTAAACAAGTGTAATAGTATTTAGTCACAAATCAGAAAGATTTAGTCTAGTTGCAAACCTGTTTCCTGCATTATCTCCTATTGCATAGCCATCTCCAGTAGAATTAGCTTTTTTGGCAATTCTCATCAAGAGGTTTTCCAACTCTTGCTCAAATGCTAATACTGCAGGACTCGGTTTTGTCCTCTCTAATGAAAGAAGCAAAATAATATAAGATTTTAAGATGTTGATCCAATAATTGCTCCTAAAATTCAGTGTCCAGTACAAAGTAGGAACCTGATTTTAGTGTTGTGTTACTGTTATGAAGGAGAAGTTAATTAGTTGAAGTTAATAGGCGAGTTTCAGGGTGTTGCGCGCGCATCGTTTTGGAAAGAAATTGGCAGGCTCTTGGTGGGCTCTCTACAAAGTAAGCAATGGCAAACAGACTTGCTAGCGAGCCAACAACAGCAGAATAACAGTGTTAAATATCCAGAAACTGTATCTATACTTTGTTTATTTTAAACAGTACATTTACTTTGAAGGGAGCTTGCCAGTTTTTTTGAAAAATTATGCGCGCGCAATACCCTGAAACTCACCTATTGGAAGAGGAGGGGGTGGTAGTGAAAATTGAAAAAGTGTAACCAGTGGTGACCATTGCAGTCACTGTGGTAAATGGTAGCATGGTCACAATAGGTTGTGAATGTCTAGAGATATTTTATGGTAGTGCTGTCGATATGGGTGGTAGTAATGGTAATGGGGGTGGTGGTGGTGTGTGTGGTGGTGGTGTGTGTGTGTGTGTGTGTGTGTGTGTGGGGGGGGGGGGGGGTTGATAGGATAATAAATTGCTCAAATGGTATATATTGAATACTTTAATAGTGATTAATAACTACTATTGAACTATTCATGTTTTTGTGAGCACTACACCTGTATATTTCAATAACCTTTATTCTGATATCTTCATGAAAATATGCGATTAGGTAAGCAATAACACAGCCATAAATATATGAGGCCCTGTTAGGGGGGTGCACATGTCGCCAGTCTGAACTTCAAAACTTGTCGTGTCGCAATTTTAGGTCATTTTAGGACTTGGTCATGTCCCTGTCGTTATTTCGGCTTCATTTTTTTACTACTCTCCATTCGCTGTCGCAATTTTAGTCAACTTTGGTTTCGTTTGTCGCCATTTCAGCTCTCGCATGTCGCTGATTTAACGCAATGTCGGCTGTCGGAATTTACCCTAACAGGGCCTCATATATTATGTTAGCAGTACACTGTTGATAACGCTTCAGTTTTTACATGTTTTAAAAAAGCTGAAACCTACGATTAAGTATTAAACAAAAGCAACGTGTTTTTCAACACTTTTAAGAAATTGTCCACAATGTACTCAGGACGTCAAAATTTTATGAAAAACACGCTTTTCCTTACCATTTTCTTTAGTTGTTAGTACAGTGAAATTGCTCATCTTGTGCTCCAGTTGTTTGTCTATCTTCTGGAGTTGTTTGTAGTAAACCAGTTCCGTGCAAAATGCTTCTTTTTAAGATATTTTCGGCCTTCTCCTCCAGTGAACGTGTTTCAATATATCAGACGCCATGTTTCTACGCAACAGTATTTTTCAGGCATGCAGGTTGCGACCCAATTTCTACAAAGTTCAGGCTGCATCGATGTCGGCCTTCTATCGCATTTTTAGACTATATGGAATTTTAGTTTTCTAAATTTCTACTTCTGATAAAAAAAACCCAATCTAGTTCAAAAAGCAGAATAAAATTTCCCTTAAATTCAAAGTGCCGTTTAAAAAATAAGGGATAGCTTGAGTAGGCCACAGACCACCCAAGCATATCCTAAGACTTTCCATAAACTGATTCAGTATGCGCCTCCTCTCTTAAACTTTGTCTGCCTCAAATATTTTCAAATCATTAAAAAAAAATTGGAACCCTGAGTATTAAATTCCCTTTTCATCCAAATACCCATCCCTAATTTTTTAAAAAAACCCAGTCATAAACAATACGGACCCTCAAAAATACTTCCGATGAAAAAATAGTAAATAAAAAAACAAAACAAAACAGAATGGACACCACTAACATTTTTTTTTGTTATTTTAAACATATTTATAAACAGGTGAAATATACATGAACATCTGTGATTAGTTTTTAACTTTATAAATATTATCTCGAGAACTGTTCTGTAAGTGAACCAATATAGAACTTACAAATACTGTAACTCTCTACTTTTAAATATAAAAAAATGCAGCAGACGCTTAAATACAGAAATATTTTAACTGGTGATAGAGCATATTTCAAGCTCATGATTAATACAATCAACTGTGTTCTCAATATGAGAACCAATACGTGACTAAAATAATTATATATTAATTCCTTTATAACAATTTTCTAAATTTGGATTATATATAACATATTATAAATGGTAAAAAAATCACCACTAGGGCAACTTGCTGCACACATATTTTACAAGGTCTTACAGCAACAATTCACATGACATACCATTTAGTACAGTACACATACAGTTTTTCCCTAAAAATATTTTAATGTGTGCCAGAGATTTTTCAAAGGCACTGCATGGTGGGATTAAAGAGCAACATGATTTATATTTAACAAATAGATTCCATTTTGCCATTGTCTGTTCAGTTATAGATGCACAGATGACGTCACAACATGGTAAGAACAAAGTGGCCCACGAGACGCAGTCGAGTGGGTCACTGATGTTCTTACCACGTTGTTACGTCTTCTGGAATCTACTATACAATGTAAAAGTTACACAATACGTCTTGCCGGATTTTGGGGCATGAAGAAAGAAAAAAGCAAGTCAGCTGACGTGATCTGACGTGATCCATGTGTCTGTCCTCTAATAGATCATGGCCAACCACCAATGAAAACATGCATAGCAACCAGGGTATTGTATAATCATCAATAGATTACACTTTCCACCTGGTGAATCTATAGCCAATATTCTGAATAATAGATGTACAGTGCAAAATTACAAAATCAAAATGAGAGGTTTGCAGTTCTTCACACAGAACTATATTTTAAAGTGTAAAATTGCTAGGAACTGGACATTTGGGATGGATGACATTGTGAATTGCTGCACTGTATTGAAAAAGAACCATCTTAAGATACATATAGTACAAGTATAGGATGTATAGCAAGTGAACAAGTATTACAGTAGTTGAACTGGGCTTGAAATTCAATCAGTCACACAGCATTTGCCAATTACATGTATATATTTTATTTTAGTCACTGCTGTGAGAAACTCATACCAGTACCATCACCACGACTACATTTGACAGCCAACGCATTTTCCATAATCATTAAATGCATGTCTGTTGATGACTTATGACAAAGTGTTTACAATGTCTTTCTTGTCTTAATTTAAATAAGGTTCTAAATTAATGTTTTAGATAAAAAGAGCATCTTTTTTGAGAATTTCAAGCCCTGTACATAGCTGTGTATTAAAGGTTCAAAAACACTTCCTTATATGTAGCTTTAGGTGGTTCTTGTTTTTCCACTCGATCAGTTTACAAAGTGTTTTAATGTTTGGATAAACAAACAACATGCATTTCATTTTAAGGATGAGTCAGATACTGATTCTAAAAAACAATGTCGACACCACTGCACAGCAGTTTAACGAGTAACCAGACCCATCCAAATCATTTTTCATGTCTACAGGTTTTTACACATCACTCATAAAATGCTGTTGTATGTTTGGCTTTTTTTGTATGTGCCTAGAGAAAGATTGTCACCAATCTAAACACTTCTTAAAAAATTGGGACAATTTAAAGACTATATAAAATGATAGTTTAGTACAAAACATGTTGCTACAACAGTTGTTTATGAAGTTATATGTGCTATAAAATCTGCTGCTCAAATCTTTTAGATTTTCCTTTGTTAACAGGACTTTTAACAGCACTCCCACAACCTTGTGTGGACCTGGAGAATTTAAACAAAATAAGAAATAGTAAGTATATTGAAGTTTTGAACAGTTCCTGCCTGAGTTGTGTGGGAATATTGTGATGCATCGTGCAAGAGAACACCCAGACTGACTGAAAGCATAACTAAGAAAGACCCCATAATTGCAAGCACAGCAGGTTCAAAGTTACCCTGCAAGTCAGAGCCCCTTTTGGACCTACGCAGGCTTCAGGGGAAAGTGGGCTCTGCCAACAAACTTGATATTTCTTTTTGAGCCTGCGTGAACAGTTGCCAAGATACTATTTTGGGCCCAGACCCTAACGTGTCACTTCCTATTTTCCTGTTTACACATGTTTGTAAACTAGAACTTGTTTGACCAGTTTAAAACCTGACTGACTCACCCCAAACTTGGGGCGAAGATCAAGTTTGTTGGCAGAGCCCAATTTTCCCCAAAGCTTGCATAGGTCGGAAAGGGGCTCTGACTCACAGGGTAGTTCAAAGTAACAATCTTGAAATGTTTCTTAATCTGGACTTTTCTTATCTTGATGAGCAAACTGTATACACTGCTGTATTTTGTTTATTGTTGAGATAACATACAGTGACTACAATTTACTTGGCATCCAAAAGCTGGTTGAAAGTATTACATTCTATGAATAACTCGCCTTAATTTTTTGCATGTGATATGGTAACAATCAACATTAATTATCTCCACATATTTCCCCTTATACCACACAAGAAGAGTAAAGGTATTGCTGTACTGGTATAGGTTATTACGATGGATCATAATTATTTGCCTGTCTTTTAAAGAACATATAATTGATTGAAGTGTTTTATCTAACAAGATCTTTGATTGACCCCCCACTATTCAATTGGAAAAGGCAAAGTTTAGTCTCAAACTGTGCATCATGCAGACCAACAGTTATTTATAGATATATGATAATGCTGTGTCATATATCGTGTCATGAACCATAGCTTAGCAAAAAAAGTGTACATTATGCAAAATTGTAATAAATACACCAAGGATTTTAATTAACCTCATAGATGTCAACTCTTCAGGCTGCTAATAAGCAAGTGCTCTTGGCTCCTCAACTGGAGTGAGTTTGAATGTCTGGATTGATTGTATTGGTTTGAAAGTCACAACCGATGACTCTGGAAGTAAGTTGTGTGCATGTCCAGAAAAACTCTAAAACAGTTAAAACAATAATAAGACAACCAGTGAAGGGTAATAAATTCAAGCTGCTAATAAACAGCTGCTGTTATTAGGAACACAAACAAATTGTTTATTGAAGCTTAGCTGGTTTATAAAAGCTTACCCGGACTTTAACAATTCTAGGTCGAGATGTTGTGTAGGAACTTCGTTTCCAAAACACTTTCTAAAATGCAATAAAAAGACTTTCTATCAGTTTTTATGCTTTGAAGCACATTTCTATGAAAGGAGGAGGTCGGTACAGAAACTCAAAACTTTTTTTCTGTGATTATAGGAAAATTTTTCTGTAAATTAAAGCTGACTGAACCTCTAGTAAAAAGCTGACAGTATGACCTAAACAACTTTGAAAAAATTACATGCCGTATGCTTTCTTGACAGGTCAATAAAAAAGGCAGAAGTTGAATATTCTATGAAAAAAGATTTATAGATTTTTTAGCATCTTTTCACGAAATTTTTGGGGAAATATATATATGGCTATGATAGACCTCTTTACAGTACTATTAGCTTTTTCAAGATTATTAAAAGTAAAAAAAGCATTGATTAAAGAGAGCATTATAACCCAGCTGGGAAGTTAATGAAAAACTCTTTTAGGGCAAGCCATTGGGAAAGGCAAACAATGCAACGTCTGGGAAAAATTGCTTTTCTATTTAATGGCTTTAATGGGTCCCATTTTAAGCACATCAAAAATGTCCCGAAAAAATCAAATAATACCAGCTCTGAATAATAATCCACTGGGATCAAACCAAGCCAAACCACAAAAGAATGCAATGTAAACTCATCAGTTCTGTTTGGTGATTGAATCCAGTTACCATAACATCCCTAATTTAGGTTGGCGCGTCAAAAACTCAGCAAGCACCACAAATCAATTGCTTTTAGTGTCGTGTTTAATAGGTCGAAACTTAATTTAAATTTTATCGATTAGGTTGCCATGATGTTTTTCTTCTTTGTCACAGCAAGAAAGACGGTTTTCCCTACGTTTTTTAATTACCTGTTGCATTTTTTCAAAATCTAAAGACGGTCTGTAGATCTTCTCGTGTGAGAAGGTCAACCGGTGTCTCTTTCGCGAGTGGCTATCAGAGGGGCGGATTTTACTAGACCGCGAAGAGTTATATTGTCGCTTCTCTTCCAAGTTCCCCATGGTTGAATGCTCGCTTCGCTGCTGCTTAGAAAACAGTTCTTTGACTTCTTCATCGCTAGAAGAACTGTCCCCTCCTCCACAACCTTGTGGTTTTGAACAAGAGCTTCTCACGTCCGACCACTTTCGTTTCTCAGCAGCAGAGAGGCCCGCTTTCCTCGCTTGATTCAGACTGACCCTTCTGTCGCCGTTTTCTTTATTCTCGTATTCCAACTGTCCCGCTTCGGCAAATGGTATATCTGTTGGCAACTGAACCGTTCTTACGAGGTCGTTTGGTAGTCGAGTGATAAAGCAGGTGGGAGTATTCTCTTTGGTTCCACCATCCATCTCGTCAGACTGGTCAGGTCCACAGACATCTTCTGTACAAAAAAAAATAAATACACGCCTATCAGTGTCAATTTCACAACGCGTCTCGGCATGTCAATATCTTATAAGCGGTTTTTCTGAACAAAGGAGCTCTACTTGTTGTCCCCCCATAAAGCTAAAATGCTACGACCTATCATAGTTAACTTACGTGGCCAAGATTGGGTATGTACCCCGTCGTCACTGTTATGAATTTCCCCACAAGCTGACACGAATGACCCCTGAATGAAAACGAAACAATATGACATAGATATTTAAAAAAAACACACCCGTTTTGGTAACTCTAATATGAAGAAAAACTGTCACTTCAGGCTTCAGGACTTACATTGTTCTCATACGGTTTAACTTCGTTGAGCGACTGTGTTTTAAACTTGGTCAAGAGCCTCAGCATGCTCGCTTGTTTCTTCAGTGTACAAGTCAACGAATACAACCAGAGGCAAAGATTGAAAATACAAGCCAAGTGGCTTTGTCCGCTTGGCTTCTGCCAAAGGCAGTAGTTACGCTATAGAAAAAGACAGCAAATTACGTATAAGAACGCTTGACATGCATTTAGCAAAATCTACGTTGGATTTGCAAACGTAGAGCAGCACCCCAGCGAGTGAACATGCTTAACCAAATAATATTGAACAAAACGTACAAGATTATACAAATTATAACCCTTACATCTCCCCGCTCTGGTCCAAAATGAGTTTCATTGTAAGCAGTGTTTTATAAAGTAGGTTTTAAGTCAGTTTCATTTCAGCAGCGTTGCTGCTTATGTTCCTAAACAGGAAACAAGTACTCGGGCGTTTATTGGCAACGTCTTTCTGTTTTTTTACACACTTTTATTTCAGTGCACGTCAGGAATATATTACGCCCGCCAGCAAGGAGCTAAAATCGACATCAAAAAGCTTTAAAAACATCTATTCTTTAGTAGATGTAACAGTTTCCAATAACATTTTTACGCGAGTTATCTCCAGAGAAGTTAACGCGTAAAATACTCTAGGATATTGATAAATAATAATTTCACACAGGCCCAAACACAGCTGTCAAATACGAAGCGATTTCGTTGCCGCCTTGTGTCTCAAAGAATACTCTTGAAAAACCAAGCACTGTGAACTTTGTAATTCAGAAGACAATCGCCAGGATATTGGGCCAAGGTCTTTCAAACCTCAACAGCGTCGAAAACCTCGACGAACAAATTAAAATAGTGTACTGAAATTGACATAGTAGCTTAAATATTCATATTTGCGGCAGAAAATCGTTGCCTGCTAAAAGACACGCTACGCCACAAGTAAACCTGTTAGAAAATTCCTTATGCGCTCTAGCTAAGAAGAAGACAAGCGTGTAATATGTGATGTATTAATAATGAAGAAAGGAGAGCTACATACCTTTTCATTTACTCGTAAAAGTCATGTTTTACAAACGGAGACCCGTACTATGTTTGTTGCATCAACGACGAACCCAACGAATCAGTGATAAATGCTTCTCGAACATTTCACTAGGTCTCAGCCCCCCACACACGGCATCAACGATCTGGCTTCTGATTGGTCAACACTCAAATCTCAAGAGAGTCCAAGGACGAAAGGTCATGATCCCGGAAGCAGATGCCTGAAAACGATACTACATGTACACAAAAAAATTTGCTTCGCTAAGCATTTCTAATTCTATTCTATTGATCATGATGGAACTTTTCTTATGATTAGGTCATTTCTTAGAAATGCAATTGCGTGTAATATATGGTGCAACCAATCTATATTTCCAGTCAATGACTTGGAAGAAATTTGATTTTTATATAAGTTTTTGTGAGACCAGAGCGAAAAACACGTAGTTTGCGTTCAAAGTCTTGCCACAAATTTTTATTAAAGAATACGATTACAACTTTCACAGTTTAAACTCAATTTATTAATGTATTCCTTATAAATTATTTATAAATAAAATTCCTCTAAAAATGTCTCTAATAATGATGATGATGATGATATGATGATAATAATAATAATGATCATGATGATGATCATCATCATCATCATCATCATCATGATCAAAATTGATGATGATGATGATGATGATGATCATCATCATCATCATCATGATCAAAATCATGATGGAGATGATGATGATGATGATGATAATAACGATCATGATAATGATGATGATGATATGATGATGATAATAATGATCATGATAATGATTATCATCATCATCATAATCATGATGATGGAGATGATGATGATGATGATGATGATGATGATGATAATGATCATGAAAATGATGATGATAATGATGATGATAATAATGACGATGATGATAATGACGATGATGATAATGATAATGATGTGATGATGATAATAATGATGATGATGATAATGACGATGATGATAATGATGTGGTGATGATAATAATATGATAATGATAATGATGTGATGACAATGATAATAATGATGATAATGATGATGATAATGATGGTGATAATGATGGTGATGATCATAATGATGATAATGACGGTAATGACGACGACGATGATGATGATGACTATTTTGAAATACTATACATCTTTTATACTAATATCATAAATATCAGTCCTAATCTATTTTAAACTTTTGGAAAAAAATATTCGATAAAAATTACGTCTACGAAGCACACTAATGAAACAATTTCCAAAAAAGGATTCATATAACAATTAAATTAAAATAAAATAAAATAAATAAAGATGCCTGAATTAATTTTCTTGCGAAAGAGGATTAATTTTTTGCTGCAAATTTTCAATTTGATCCTTTTGTTCTGAGTTGATCTGCACAAGCTAAAAGAAACAATACATGATTCAGTGAGAAGTCAACGTGAGCTTCTGTGGTGAACACATTTAATTTAATAAATATAATAATCCCCAGCCAGTCCCCACGTTGTAAGCAATAGATCACTTTCAGTTTCATAATAGCCAACGCTTTAAATATTGTGTAATCGAGTGAAATGTATTATGTAATCTATGTAATCGAGTGAAATGCCCAATATTACTTATAATATACCCGATTTTCTCCTGGCATTACCACCTTATTATATATACAGAACTCGCGATCAAGCTCTCGGCAACGCCCTCCGTGGCTCAGTGGTCAGAGCATTGCACTAGAATCGCAAGGTCGTGGGTTCAATTCCTGCCGGAAGACCTGTGTAGTTGCATTTTTCGCAACTGCATGGTCCCGGTTTGGTCTTAAAATGTATATATTCCACACTCGAATTTTCCTTCACCCAAAATCCTTAGAACATGCTTTACATATTCTTTTATGTGCATCCATATAAATGAGCCTTTTTGGCCTTGTTATGAAGCAAATATTCTTTTGTATTGCAGACAGACAAATGAGGTCAGAAAGGCTTATTAAAATACACATAAAAGTATATTCAAATTAGTCGCTATCATGAAAGTGGTCTGATAACATTATTACTTGGCAACGATATTACAATCCAATATTGAAACCAATCCCACAAAAACCCTAATTCTAGAAGTAAAGCTTCGAATGCCAATAATGAGTTATATATTAATTCTTTGAAAGTTTTCATGGTTATAATTGTACAAATCAAGATAAGTTTGAGGTAATGAGGTAACACACTACAGCAACACCATGGATTGTAAAAAAACTCATTTTTCCTATCCATGGTAACATACGCGTTGATTATTTGCATGCTGAACTTTCTTCCTGTTGACTCAGGTCTTATTGCTGTAAAGCTGGGTCAACACACAAAAAGCTTGGCAAAGAAATAATAATGTCGTGTTAACACAAACGTATCTTAAATTATGACTGAGTTATGTATGACAAGCAAAAACCCAGTGGTTAAGGCAAAGTTACACATATATATTGCTTACAACATTGGGATTTGGGAGCGGGAGAAATTCTATATTCCTAGGTGAGTCGGTACGGGTGCAGTAGCTAGACTGCAGACCTATATTTCAAGTGAGGAGAAAGCATGTACTAAAGAAATTAAGGACCCCAAGTTGGGTTTTTTTTATTAGTATTATACGTATAGGTTTGCTTTGGATATAGCTATATACATTTCACCGTTGCTAACTTTACTGTTGAAGACGTCAACATTTTAAAGTTTTATTTTTCTAGAGGATTTTCACCGTAATTTTTTATCAACTTGCTATTGGGTGTGACTGAATATCAATATTAATTTTAATAAATTCAGTATTATATGTATTCGAAAATATAACGAATGATGTCCTTGTTTTGATAGAATTAGAGAAAATTGTGTCCTTAAAGGGCAACCTTTGTAAAAAGTCCAAAAAACCGGCATTTCTTTAGACATAGATGGTGATACCCTCTGTCCCTCTGAGGCCAAACATAATACCGAGCTCGCTATCACAAGACCAAAGACGTAGCTAAACTTTACACAAACCGCGATAGAGTGAGTCAGGGGCTAAACATACAGCAGAAAGCGAAATATGAAATAAAAACTATGAAACGCCTTAACGTTGATTATGTAGATTGGCATAAAATTTTTCAATATTCAGTTTCGAATCCCATCTGTGTTTAATTTCAATTCTTCCTGGGGGTGATTTTCTATGGCGCTTAAGGCGTTTATAAATATTGTTTCTAGCTTCTTAAGATTTCCTGAGTCTGAACTATAGGCTTTACGTACTCATACCTTTTTATTTTGTTGCTTATATTCTGTCACTAGTTTTTCTAGTTCTTCACGAGACAGTGATTGAACGTGACCTAATAATTCACAGTAAAACAGAAAGTGATGACCAAGTGCACGTAATGTTTGCACAATGAGACACTCCATCCCTTGCTTTGCCTTATACCACACCATACCATACCATGCCTTACTTTCCCTTACCAATTACCTTACCAATTACGTTACGTTACGTTACGTTACGTTACGTTACGTTACGTTACGTTACCTTACCGTGCCGTGCCGTGCCGTGCCGTGCCGTGCCGTGCCGTGCCGTGCCGTGCCGTGCCGTGCCGTGCCGTGCCTTGCCTTGCCTTGCCTTATACCTTACCTTACCTTACTTTGCCTTGCCTTACTTTGCCTTGCCTTGCTTTGCTTTGCCTTGCCTTGCCTTGCCTTGCCTTGCCTTGCCTTGCCTTGCCTTGCCTTGCCTTGCCTTGCCTTGCCTTGCCTTGCCTTGCCTTGCCTTGCCTTGCCTTGCCTTGCCTTGCCTTGCCTTACTTTGCCTTGCCTTGCCTTGCCTTGCCTTGCCTTGCCTTGCCTTGCCTAGTTTGCAAGGTGTACCATGTTAAAAAATAGAGTACCGCGCAGGCAGTAGTTTTGATAACGAAATACTGAAGTTTCGAGCGGAGCGAAACGTCAATATTTCGTTATCAAAACTAATCTCGGTAATTTGTACTTAAACGTGCAAGCTTAATTTTTAAAATAAATATATAGATGACACATAATATCATCATTTTAAAGTCATTTAAGTGATAGAATATTTATATGGTATGATGTCCACTTATAGTTAATGTATATAGTGCATGCGTTGTGCTCTATTATGTGTAAACTATTTTAAAGAAACCGATTTCATTGACTAGCATTTCAATATTTTCATCATAAATTACATCAACAATCTTAAGGACTTG
Source organism: Corallium rubrum (assembly GCA_964035015.1). Classification (NCBI taxonomy): domain Eukaryota; kingdom Metazoa; phylum Cnidaria; class Anthozoa; order Scleralcyonacea; family Coralliidae; genus Corallium; species Corallium rubrum. Next base: position 7,099,102 of record OZ036002.1, read on the forward strand.
ACAAAGAGCCTCTTTGTTGCTTGTCGTATTATGGTATATGCTAAAGTGTCATTTAAATTAACAATATAGCATATAGTTCAAAAAGGATGCATGGGTTTTGTAAAGGACCAATTTATCGATAATGCGATACAATACATGCCACATTTAACCCATTACTGCCTAGGATGACTGAGGGTTCTCCATTGACGAGTAATATCGGACAGAGTAAAAGAAGAAAGGAGCGGGTTTTTTTTACCAGTACAGGAATGGGTTAAATGTGCCTCTCAGCACGATCTCATTCGCGAATTAAATCGTCTGACGTCAGCGGCTACAGCAGTAAAATACTAAAGGTCATCATTAAGGCCTGCCCAAACGCTTTCAACATTTTGTTCAACGGGGTGACCAAACGCTTTCAACATGTTGAATCACGGTTGAATTCAACAATGTTGAACGATGTTGAATGAAATGTTGAAAGCGTTTGGTCAGGCCTTTAAAATATAATGGTTATTACAATTACAATTGCATGTGCCTTGTTTATCTCACAAGACAAACACGATGTCAGACCTATATTAGAATTGAAATTGTCGGAATGTTCTCGAGACACGACGACTACGAATCTCAATTTTTAAGCATCTGCAATCAATGCCAACCATTTTGAGTTCATTTAATATTGTAGGTATCAGGCATGCACTTCGCTAAAAACAGACCAGAGATTCTCTTCTATTCCAATTCTACCCTATAAATTCTGAGTTCTGTGTTCCGAGGGCGTGTCATACAAGTGGCATACATGTGGCATGCACGTTTTAACATCTACATACCTGTGTCGTCATCAATGACGTGTTCTTCAAGGTCGGTTTGAGTACCGATTGATACGACCACAGGCAAGCGTTCGTCTTTTTCGGTCCTTTCATAGAGTAAATTGGAAAATTTTAATGTCATGTCATGTCATGTCATACACGTACTATCACTAAAACAAAACACAACACAACACAACACAACACAACACAACACAACACAACACAACACAACACAACACAACACAACACAACACAACACAACACAACACAACACAACACAACACAGCACAGCACAGAAACGAGCCGCTAGAATTCTACTGGATGCGGATTATACTCAGTCATCAGTTAGTCTCTTTCTTAACCTAAAGTGGTTACCTATCTCTGATGTAGTTAAGATCAGAAAGATTTTAACCTTATATAGTATAATTCTTGACCCTTTTGCACCTTTTTGCTACAAACAAAAGTTTCAGTTCCTATCCCAACACCGTTTTCGCCAGACTAGGGCATCAACTTACAATTTGATAGTTCCCAAACCACGTTCAAATTCCCTTAAGCGCACCTATGGGTACCTAGCCCCGGTCTTATTTAATGCTCTTGATGCTGATCTAAAACAACTTGCAATCTTACCTTTGACATCTTCCCTTCAATCTCGTCTTCTCCTTATCAAATTTAAGTTACGAGCTATATTTAGCTCTCGAGTGAAACGAGTCGATAACTTGGAACTCCTAATGTGTTCAAATTGTAAATTTTGTCTATTCTGTAATTGTGTATCATTTAATTAGTTTTAGTATTTACCAATGTATTTATGTTATTTTTTTGTGGAGGGCCATCTGTTAGATAACTGTGACAGGTTAAGATGTTACTCTCCTTAAATAAAGTATTGTATTGTATTGTATTGTATTGTATTGTACAGCACAGCACAGCACAGCACAGCACAGCACAGCACAGCACAGCACTGCACTGCACTGCACTGCACTGCACTACACAACAACAACAACAACAACAACAACAACAACAACAACAACAACAACAACAACAACAACAACAACGCGACGCGACGCGACGCGACGCGACGCGACGCGACGCGACGCGACACAACACAACACAACACAACACAACACAACACAACACAACACAACACAACACAACACAACACAACACAACACAACACAACACAACACAACACAACACAACACAACACAACACGACACAACACAACACAGCACTGTACAATACACCACCCAAACACCACATTCCACAGCACAAAACAACATAACACGACAGTACCTTAAACATGCAGTTTGCGACAACTAGCGACATTTTACGACATCTAAGGACACTTTACGGCAGCTAACAACACATTGCGTCTGTCAAAAATTTTTTAGTGCATATCCTTACCCATTCTGATCAGGAATGCCTCCATTGTTGTAGCGCGGACTATTAGGAAGAAAATTGCTGGCGTCTTCCAGTTCCTATAGTCAGAAGTAAAAAAGCAACAAAATAAATGGACAATATGTGTAGTATAAAGAGTTATACCCCGAGAACAGTTTTGATAACGTAATACTGACGTTTCCAGCAGAGCCCTTCATCAGAGTAAAATGTGAAGGGCTTCGCTCAAAACGTCAGTATTTCGTTATCGAGAAACTATTTTCAGCCGTTTACCACCTTTTCTCTATCTAGATTTGCTTTACCCAAAACACTGCATACACAGCACTCTATTTTTATACTTGTGGGGTGTTGGTGGCACAGTAGTTAGTGCACGTGCCTTTCACCTCTGCGAGTCGGGTTCGATTTCTGCACGGTGCAGTTATCTGATTAAGAAAAAAAAAATTCGCCTTGGCCGCATGTGAGAAGAGTGTTTCCAGTTTGGCTCTATACCAAACACCACAGGTTTCCTCCGCGGGTACTCAGGTTTCCTCCTGTAGTAACACTGGACCAATGAGGGTGGGCCCTTACTGGATCTCTGAGGATAACAGTTTAGATATAACTGATAGAGTTATCCAGTATAAATAAGGTTAGTTTAGTATACTTGTATTCTTGATTTAAATTATTCCCGCCATACAAAACTCTCGTTTCCTGTTATCAGTATGTCTAGACATCTTCCTTATATATTACATGCCACAACTCACGTACAGCATTTAACTTTTTTTATTAAAAAAAGCTATTTGATTAGAAGACTGGCCTTAGTTTACGGTTTAGAAAGATAACGGAAGAAATATACACTCAGGTATAACTCACTAAAATTTTGCGTTTTGACTGGAAGGTAGTGACTGCCGAAACAGAGAACGTATAGGAGTCTAACGTTTCGAGCGAAGGCCCTTCCTTACGTTCTCTGTTTCGGCAGTATATCTAACCTTACTATATTTCGATTGTTGTTTCAACACTGCCTACGCAGCACGTTACTTATTTCACTATTTGTGACAGATTACTTCATTACTCCGTTTCAATGTCTAATCTCATGGCAATTCACTGTCTCAGGCATAAGGTGGGTACTTTGTGCTGGAAATATTAAGTGTTTCGGTTTTTCGTCCTTTTACGGCAGTTAAAGTTGGTTTTAATATTGCTTAAAACGCTGTACAATTAATAGCCTAGGTATAAAATATTGTATTCAATAACTTGATAACCAATTTGTTTTAAGACTAATATGTTCACATGTCCATACAGTACATTGAGAATCCATGAAGCCGCTGCGAGATTGAATATTTTTGAATGTAGACAGACGGTTGACAAAAACCGACAATTATTGAAGCTTATACCGCGCCAATGGCAAAGCCGCACCGTATCTATGACAGCGAATATAGCGTTTAGTTATTTGATAATTTGTGTCTATATATAAATCCTATTTCTTTTGAAGTTCACAAATGCTCGCTACAAAGGAAATAATTAACACCCACACCGTCAATTTAAAATATCAGATTATGATTTTTTAAAATTAACAACGTTGAACTCTTATATCAGAAAGTTAAAAATCTTGCACAGAAAAAGTTTTGGGCTATACAGGGTTAAACTCTTCCTTGTCATTAAAAAACAAAATTTATTTTCCAGTCCTTAAAGAAAATTGGCAAGAAGCACAGAAGCATCTCTTAAGACAGATTTCCGCTTTTTTTAAAAAGGTTTGCATGCATGCATGTTCTTTCATTATATATATGAGCATAAATATTAAAAGTTAGTTACTTAATTATACTCAGATATATAATTATATATAGTTTTCTAACCATGGCACCTGCAGTCTTTTGACCGAAAATGCAAATATCAGAAGCCATTGTGTTTCGGTTATACCGAAGTAAATAAATCGATCGGTGATGTTAGCTTCATTGTTCATTGACTGACGTACACGACAGAGTTCAATATCGTTAAAAGGAGAATGGGTTTCTATGTCGCCGCGTAACAGGCGCTCTAAACTGATTTATACAGATCATAATTAGGGTTTAAACTTCGCTCACTGCGGCGGTGAGTGGCAGAAAAAAGACCCTAGGTAAGAGGTTGGCTAATTAGATATAATGTTGCCTGTTTAAACGAAGGCCAGCTAGAGCTCTAAAAAGTTCAGCAACGCAGGCTAAATGTATTGGCCAAAATTTGTACCTTTTTTAACCAATCTGGAACAGTACTGCCAGACTCGGATAAATCTTCTCTGTTTGCAGGAACGTTTTCTGGCAAAGACACTGCATTGTCTAATTCCTTTAAAGGAAACCAAAAAATTTCACTTTAATACATCAGAAAACCAACCAATCACATATATTCTCACTACGCTGCAATATCTACCACCGTCGCCACCACCACCACCAATACCACCATCAATCATCACTAGCACCATCACGACCACTATCATCACCATCGCCACCACCATTATCAATACTATCACCATCACCACCACCATCATCAATACTGTCACCACCATCACCACTACCATCGTTATCACCACGACCACCGCTACCACCATGACTACTGTCATCACCAGCACCATAACCACGCACCATATAACCACCATCATCACTATCGCCAGCAACATTTGCATCATGATCATCATGTCATAATTTCCCTTATCTTACGTCTTGTAGCCATCTAGGAGTTTCGGTTTCGTCGTCTGACAGGATATTGGGAGCACCAGAATCTTGACTGCTTGTAAATGGATCATCACTGCTTAGTGACAGAGAACTGACACTAGGAGAAAATGAATCACCCATATCGCTTGTTCTCTCGTTTGGTACTGAGAAGTAAAAACGATTAGATTTTAGAACGGCAAAATTTACGGTATGGTACAGTAAGGTACTGTACTATAATGTAGTGTACTGTACTGTACTGTGCTGCACTGCACTGTACTGTACTGTACTGTACTGTACTGTACCGTACCGTACCGTACCGTACCGTACCGTACCGTACCGTACCGTACTGTACTGTACTGTACTGTACTGTACTGTACTGTACTGTACTGTACTGTACTGTACTGTACTGATGCGATGCAATGTCATACGATGTAATGCGATGTAATGTAATGTAGTGTAATGTAATGTAACGTAATGCAATGCAATGCAATGCAATGCAATGCAATGCAGTGTAATGTAATTCAATGCAATGTAATGTAATGTAATGTAATGTAATGTAATGTAATGTAATGTAATGTAATGTAATGTAATGTAATGTAGTGTAATGCAATGCAATGTAATGCAATGCAATGTAATGTAATGCAATGCAATGCAGTGTAATGCAATGTAATGCAATGCAATGCAATGCAGTGTAATGTAATGCAATGTAATGCAATGCAATGTAATGCAATGTAATGTAATGTAATGTAATGTAATGTAATGCAATGCAATGCAATGTAATGTAATGTAATGTAATGTAATGTAATGTAATGTAATGTAATGTAATGCAATGCAGTGCAATGCAGTGCAATGCAGTGCAATGCAGTGCAATGCAGTGCAATGCAGTGTAATGCAATGTAATGCAATGTAATGCAATGTAATGCAATGTAATGTAATGCAATGTAATGTAATGCAATGTAATGCAGTGTAATGCAGTGTAATGCAGTGTAATGTAACGTAACGTAACGTAACGTAACGTAACGTAATGTAATGTAATGTAATGTAATTTAATGTAATGTAATGTAATGTAATGTAATGTAATGTAATGTAATGAGGTGAGTACTTACAAGAACGCGGAGAATTCGTTGCACTTGGAGTCTTAATTGCTCTACTACCAAGAACTCTATCTGAAATACAAATTTACTGATTAACTACTTCAGTTCAGTTCACAGTTAGCGCACGGCGTAACATTCAAAGAAACGAGAGGAATGGGAAGAAAGTAGATAACAACAGTTCAGTAGGCAGTATAATTAGTCCAGAAGTAAGCTGATATATACAGTACTACCTGCCACAATAATGGTGTGCCAATATCGACATGATAAACTTGTGACTGCATGAAGAGATCCAAAGATAGGCTTGGGTAATGACGTCACTGGTACATTATCTTTCGTCTTTTTAGCAATATGAGCGATGGGAATACCAAGAGATCCATTATCACCTCGGCCCCAGGAATACACTCTGTTTTCTAAAATCAAAATGAGAAGAAGACATTGGACTAAAACCAACAGGAACACCTCACCTCACCTCACCTCACCTCACCTCACCTCACCTCACGGCACTCCACACCACTTCACTTCACTTCACTTCACTTCACTTCACTTCACTTCACTTCACTTCACTTCACTTCACTCCACTCCACGTGAAAGTCACCACTTACTTTGCGTTGAAACAATAGTATAACCATCCCCACAGGCAGCAGCTAAAACGTTATCACCAGACAGATTATTCTGCACAAGACATGGTCCGTCGTGTCGTTTATAATCTCCTTGTCCCAACTGACCGTACGAGTTGTCTCCAACTGTCAGCAAATGCCCGTAGACTTTAAAATCAAAATAAACCATTAAGAGTATTTATAAAATGAAGTATATTCCAAATAATGTATTGAAAGCTCATGATTTGAATCAATAACATATCAACAAATATATCTAGGTCTACATAGCAAGCATGCAGTGCGATGAAGAACAAATCCAAACGCATGGAATAAAATTGTATATTTTCTACTAGTCATAAGTTTGTTACTTTATTTTACTCAAATGAATTCAAACCATCGCGTACTTACCATCAACAAAAGCAGTATGTGTTTTTCCAGCAGCAATAGTACCAATGCAATATCTGAAAGGTTTAACTTTTAGGGCTCAAGAAATATTCTGCATTTTTTGTGATACATACCATACTGTAAAACAGATTCAGACAGGGTGCCCCGATTTTCTTCTGTAGTAAAATGCAAATGAGGAGTGTGTTTAAGAAGATGACATAAGTAACATACCTCGTTAAAGATCTAACAACAGTTGGGACGTTGGATGAATACACATTTCCAAAGTTCTACAAAAAAACAAAACAAAAAAGGTGTGTCCCAAAGAACGCTGGTGTACGTTAAGACAGAAACCTTGAGTGCAATTCTTGGTTAATAGGACAGTCATGGGTATGCAAAAAAAGGGCTGTGTAAGCTAGGAAAATGTAAATACCAAAATCAAAATTAAGCGATATCATATAATCCATACTTACATCAATATTTCTCTTCTTCAAACGAGGAGGAAGATTCAGCGCTAAATTATTGTGTTCGTTATTGCCAAAAGCCAATATCCGTCCTGACGTGGTCAGCAGAAATGTCCCATCACAACTACATTGGACTAACTTGATTTTATCTGTAGGAGGATTCACCTATAAATACAATATAATAAAAGAGATTTAGTAAACTAAATAAGTACGTTAGTAGTGTTCTTAGCCTGAAATTGTTAAAATGTCACTTGTTTCTGCTGTACAAGCTGTTGTTATTAGTTAAACTAAAAAAACTCTTGAGTTTCAGACGGGACTTGAACCAGAACCTTCCGAGTACTAGCCAGACTCAGATGGCAAGACAGCTTGTAAAACAACTCAAACTTTAAAGTGCCTTATGAAACGAAAATTAAGTTTGTCTTATTTGAAAGAACACTTAAAATTATAGAGTAACATATTTTGCAGTTTTTCGTTTCCTTGCTTCGTTCTTCAGATATTTGAGTTTGTTTGATATGCAAATTAAACATTTTGATGTCGTAGGTGCACAATGAGCTATCGGAGAAGGTTAGATATCTTTTCTATTATCAAACCAAATTAATTTGAATGAAGCATGTGGATGTGTTTCGCCCACAACACTAAACATGTAGATCTTCAAGTGATTATTATATTTGATAATAGCAAAGATATATAACTTTTTCCGTAACTCATTATGCCTGTACGGCGTCAAAATGTTTAATTTGAATATTAAACAAACTAAAATATCTCAAGAACAAAGCTAGGGAACGAAAAACTGCAAAAGATGTTACTCTGTCATTTTAAGTGTTCTTTCAAATAAGACAAACTTAATCTTCGTTTCATAATTATGTACTTTAAACTGACAAGTGAATTTGGATTTGGATCAAATCTTTATGTTTTTCAGAGGTACTGTACTTTTTGTGGTGTAGCGTAATCTTCTTCGTTTCCAAGACCAAGTCGACCTTTTTTGAGAAAAAAAAAGAACAAAAAATAAACTTTGAAAAACGTAAAAAAATTTCGTGTATAACACATAGTGGTACCAACCTTGCTCGCCACAACCCCAAGAATAAACGCCAGATTCTAAAGAGAACAGAAAATATACATTTCACGCTAATATAATAATTAGGGGCTGTTTATATGAGAGGCGAGCCAGCCCGGTAAGCGGGATAGCCCGGTAAGCGAGATCTCACTGTGTAGTTATTTTCCTGTTAAAGATTCCTCTGCGTTTATATGGGGCGAGATCTCACTTGAAAGAGGCGAGATCTCGGTAAGTGGGAAGAAAATTTCCCATGTAAACAGTCGCTAACCGGGCTGGCCCGCTTACCGGGATGATTTTTCAAAGGGATGCCGACACTATCTATTGTCGTTGTTGTAAAATCATCCCGGTAGGCGGGATGAAATTCGTTCATATAAACGCGAGTCAGAAATCATCCCGCTTACCGGGCTATCCTTAACCTCCATATAAACAGCCACTTAGAAGTGGGAAATGCCAAATATTAACTAGTTGCAAAAGCACTAAAAAATTTCGGTTATTGCCTCGAGCAACTCTTACGCATTTTTCCGTGTTCTTTTTTAGAAAAACAAAGAAACACATATTTTAAGATGATTTCAGGCCCATATTATACCTGCTAATGCCACAACATGACAATCACCACAAGACACTTGTTTTACTGGAAGCTCAAGAAAGTATTCCACTAATAACGGTAAGCTAACTTCGTCACCGTGCTGCTGATCTGAGCCAAGGCAACCGTAATAATCTGATCCAAACATGTACAACATTCCCTCATCTAAGAACAAAATAACAACCATATGTTTACTGAAACAGAATATTTCTCCAACATTCCTGCTAGTTATTCGTAGTGGTGTGTCTCTTATTCATTGTAATTCTTTCTTTTCATTATGTTCCCATGCAAACTTAAGCTTAAGTCCAGTACAATGTCTTTTGGTGTAAAACTATGGTATTTCGCTAACTAAAAGCTCGGCATTTTACCATATTTAAGCTGTTTTCGCTTTATTTCACATCGTATCACTTCACTTCACTTCACTTCACTTCACTTCACTTCACTTCACTTCACTTCACTTCACTTCACTTCACTTACAACAACTCAACAAAATATTTACCACGGATAACTGCGATAAATGGCTGAGCATAGCTCCAAACGTTAATTCCTTCTTTTTAAAAGAAGTGGTATTTTATAGCTCCACTCACCAGTCACACACGCAGTGAAATCCTCACCACACGCAACTTGTTTTATCGCGATGCCCTGAAGTTTTTCCACTAACTTGGGAGTACGACGAGACGCTCTATCACTGTGACCAAGTTGACCAACCATTTGCCCCATGCCTTGCGTGGCCTAGAGGCACAGAGTTGAGAGAATGAGAGACGAATGAGAGACGTAAAAACGGCACATAAGAGGAAAGAAGGTGAACCAGACAAAGTCGGTTTGTACAAATAGATTTTTTATGACGGTATTGAAAAGGTAAAGTGTTAGAAGTAATTAAGAATATAGTAAAAACTTACAGCCCAAGTGTAAAGTTCTTTTTCTACCGTAACAGCAGCAAAATGAGACCTTCCTGCAGCAACCTTGAGGAAGAATGACAAACTAACAATGGTAAAAGCAACAAACACAACAACAACAACATCATTACATCACCATCACCACCATCACCACCACCATCACCACCACAACCGTCACCACCACCACCATCACCATCACCACCATCACCATCACCGCAATCATCATCACCGCTATCATCACCACCACTATCATCAGCACAACCATCACCACCACCATCACCACCACCATCACCACCACCATCACCACCATCATCATCACCACCATCGCCATCACCACCACCATCACCACCACCACCATCACCACCACCACCATCACCACCACCATCACCACCACCACCATCACCACCACCACCACCACCATCACCACCACCACCATCGCCACCACCACCATCACCACCATCACCACCACCACCATCATCACCACCACCAGCACCAGCACCACCATCACCACCACTACCACCACCACCATCACCACCACCACCATCACCACCATCACCACCATCACCACCATCACCACCACCATCACCACCATCACCACCATCACCACCACCACCACCAGCACCACCATCATCACCACAACCACCATCACCACCACCATCACCACCACCATCACCACCACCACCATCACCATCACCACCATTACCACCATCACCACCATCACCACCACCACCATCACCGCCATCACCACCATCACCACCATCACCACCATCACCACCATCACCACCACCACCACCAACATCACAACAACCATCACCACCACCACCAGCACCACCAGCACCACCATCATCACCACCACCACCATCACCACCACCATCACCACCACCACCACCACCACCATCATCACCATCACAACAACCATCACCACCACCACCAACATCACAACAACCATCACCACCACCACCATCACTACCACCGTCACCATCACCACCAACACCAAGAAATTACCTGAAGTACAGTGTTGCCTCCCTGAAATACATCTATTTTCTGAGGAGTTTGCTTACCACCACCCCAACAAAACACCTAAAATCAAATTTTAAAAAAGACACCTGCTAAAGACAAAATAAATCCTTCATAAGGTTCACCAGAACTCCGCTAGAAACGTCAAACTCTATATTTCTATACATCATGTGTCTTGCATTCTCCTTATTTTATCAAGTACATACAAAATAAAATTGTTACCCATACCTACCTGACTAATCCTAGATGATATCACTGGAAGTATTGGTTCTACAGCCGACATAAGTCTAAAAATAGGCGCACAATGCGTACACGTTGGTACCGATCGACAATTTTGATTTAAAACCCCCACACAGATAAATAAAATCAAGCTCAGCAGTCTAAATGTCTACAATGTTATAATGAGTGTTCAAAACGAATAATTGAAGCATTACACCAACCTTATTCTTCTAGCAGACGTATTTAACTTCCAAACTTTGTCAGACATAGACCTAAAACAGTTTCCAAATTTCAATCACTTTTCATTTGTAAGTTTAAATAAGAGTAGGGTTAAAACGAACTTGGGTTACCCTTGAATAGACTTCAATAAAGACGTTTTTAAAACTTCGCCAGCAGAAGGTCTTTCATCTGGATTCTATATTAGGGAGAGAAAAGAGACACAGCTTGGAACTGATTGAGGAGCCGGAAACGAGAAGGCTCAGCTCTTTAGTAAAGCCAAAGAGATTACCTGTGATAACAAACTGTTTAGAACAGTTCTGACTTCACTTGAATAGCTCACATCAATTTCATCGTATTCCCCTTTCACAATATCCCAAATGAGTTTTAACTGATTCTGAGGAGTGAGAAAAGAAAGTATATATATATGAAATACTCTTCGCCTACACAGAGTCATGCCTTACATAAAATCATTTTCGTTTCTTAAATGTTTAATATTTCGCGCTAGTGGGAAATTAAGAGAGACTTAATTGCTTACAGTAGCATCAAAGACTTTTTTTAAAGTCAACATTTCGTAAAGCACACAACCAACTGCCCACATATCACTTTTGGAATCATATCTGAGAAAGAAAAAAATACCTAGACGTTACAGCGGAACAATCTGAGAACAGTAATTTAACTAAATAGAAAGTCTTGTAAGTTGTAACAATAAAAAATGTTTAAAATTAAGTTCTCAATCGTCACATGAAAAGCTGGACACTTAAAATAGCAAAGAAAATGAGCTCGACTTATTGAACAATACATATAGATAAAAAGGTTAAATGTACTTCAGAAATTGCAGCTTGATGTTAGTAATAATAGTCAGTTGTTTGCTGTACAAGCTGTGTTAGTTAGTAATACTCAGAAAAACTCTGAGCTCTAAGCGGGACTCAAACCCACAACCTTCTGAATGCTAGCCAGACGCTCTAACCATTGAGTCACTAGAACTCAGATAGCGGAGCAAGGTTAATTAAGGTACTTATACCTTAGACTGTGCCCAGTCCTTCGGGAACGAGTCTTGACCGCCAGGAACGAGGAACTCCGGGAACGAGGAACTCCAGGGACGAGTCTTGTAACCGAGCGGTCAAGACTCGTTCCTGGAGGACTGGGCACAGTCTAAGGTATAAGTACCTTAATTAACCATGTTCCGCTATCTGAGTTCTAGTGGCTCAATGGTTAGAGCGTCTGGCTAGCATTCAGAAGGTTGTGGGTTCGAGTCCCGCTTAGAGCTCAGAGTTTTTCTGAGTATTACTAAACTAACACAGCTTGTACAGCAAACAACTGACAATTATTAAATGTACTTCTTTTCACGAAAATTTAATTAAAGTTGCGTTGTGGTAAGGTAGAGGCTGGAATTTTTGGCAACGAAATACTATGAACTGCTATAGCCTGCTCGGCAGCGCTGCTCAAAACGTCAGTATTCCGTTTCTCAAAATCAGCTCACTTCCTTTCACGATCTGATCAAAGCAAGACAAGTGTGAGTTTGTAAGATTCAAAGCTGTGCTGCATTTAATTAAGGCACTCATTTTCTTTTCAAGTTTGAGAATCGCGTTCGCCATATGTTGTTTATTTTTTAATGCAAAAAAATAATAGTTCTACAGTCCACATACCATTTTTAATCACGTTTTTTAAATAAACAATTTTAAAATTTAAAAATCTCACCTTTCTCCTTTAACCAGTTCAGGAGACATATAGTATGGAGTTCCAACAACCTGAAAATAAAAACAAATTCATCAATCCTTAAATTAATTACACTTGCATATCATGGTGGCCATGTTGGAGGAACTTTAATGTTTTAAAACCACAAGAAGTATACATTTTTTTAAAGAAATATTCTTACAGTTTCTGCCATTGCACCAGGATCTTCAAGAACTTTAGATATTCCAAAATCACCAAGCTTTAACAATCCTGACTTTGTTAGAAATATGTTGAGAGTTTTTATATCTCTAAGAAGAACATGAAACTAGTATCAGACATACAAACAGACAAACAAACAAACAAACAGACAGACAAACAGACAAACAAACAAACAAACAAACAAACAAACAAACAAACAAACAAACAAACAAACAAACAAACAAACAAACAAACAAACAAACAAACAAACAAACAAACAAACAAACAGACAAACAGACAAACAGACAAACAAACAAACAAACAAACAAACAAACAAACAAACAAACAAACAAACAAACAAACAAACAAACAAACAAACAAACAAACAAACAAACAAACAAATTAACAAACAAACAAACAAACAAACAAACAAACAAACAAACAAACAAACAAACAAACAAACAAACAAACAAACAAACAAACAGACAGACAAACAAACAAACAAACAAACAAACAAACAAACAAACAAACAAACAAACAAACAAACAAACAAACAAACAAACAAACAAACAAACAAACAAACAAACAAACAAACAAACAAACAAACAAACAAACAAACAAACAAACAAACAAACAAACAAACAAACAAACAAACAAACAAACAAACAAACAAACAAACAAACAAACAAACAAACAAACAAACAAACAAACAAACAAACAAACAAACAAACAAACAAACAAACAAACAAACAAACAAACAAACAAACAAACAAACAAACAAACAAACAAACAAACAAACAAACAAACAAACAAACAAACAAACAAACAAACAAACAAACAAACAAACAAACAAACAAACAAACAAACAAACAAACAAACAAACAAACAAACAAACAAACAAACAAACAAACAAACAAACAAACAAACAAACAAACAAACAAACAAACAAACAAACAAACAAACAAACAAACAAACAAACAAACAAACAAACAAACAAACAAACAAACAAACAAACATAAATACATATAAACAGCAAACAAACAAACAAACAAACAAACAATCATACAAACAGCAAACAAACAAACAAACAAACAAACAAACAAACAAACAAACAAACAAACAAACAAACAAACAAACAAACAAACAAACAAACAAACAAACAAACAAACAAACAAACAAACAAACAAACAAACAAACAAACAAACAAACAAACAAACAAACAAACAAACAAACAAACAAACAAACAAACAAACAAACAAACAAACAAACAAACAAACAAACAAACAAACAAACAAACAAACAAACAAACAAACAAACAAACAAACAAACAAACAAACAAACAAACAAACAGGCAGGCAGGCAGGCAGGCAGACAGACAGAGAGAGAGAGAGAGAAAAATTTATTTAACTTCGGAATCACAATCAATTTACAATAAATTGCTTTTCATGTGAGCCGAAACAAGGTATTAGTTATAAATATATAGAATAACAATAAAAATATATTATTTACAATTTAACTAATCAGATTGAATGAGACTGTGTAACGACACTTTTCTTTTGAACGAAGTTAGGGAATTTTCTAATTTTATTTCGTTGGGTAACTCATTCCATAGCTTTGCTCCAGAAAACTTGAAACAGACAGACAGACAGACAGACAGACAGACAGACAGACAGACAGACAGACAGACAGACAGACAGACAGACAGACAGACAGACAGACAGACAGACAGACAGACAGACAGACAGACAGACAGACAGACAAGTTACCTGTGTAAAATATCACTATCATGAATATGTTCAACTGCACTAACCAACTGATAGAAGTCATGAATAACTTCCTGCATAAAAATATCAAATAATTAGCAATGAACTACAATGCAGGTTTGGAAATTGGATACAGTGTGAAATATACTAAAAATTCAGACTTACATCTTCTTTGAATAAAGATGTTCTGTGACTGATTTTCTCGTGTAAGCTTCCACCTAAACAATGAATTAGAAGTAATTGGTTTGTGAATCAGATTTCCCATTATCTACCTAGGGGCATTGTCACTGAGGTGCACGAGTAGGGGGCATTTTCACAGGGTGGGTGGGGCATTGTCATTTGGGGATGGGGACTTGTCACCTGGGTGGACATATTGTCACAGGGGTGGGTGGGTCATTGCCACAGGGGTGGATGGGGCATTGTCACTTGGGTGGGTGGGTGGGTTTAGGGTATTGTCACCGGGGTGGGTGGGTAGGGCATTGTCACTTGGGGTGGGGACCAATCACTGGGGTGCATAGGGACATCATGACTGGGATGGGTGGGTGGGGACATTGTCACTGGGGTGGATAGGTGGGGACATTGTCACTGGGGTGGGTGGGGACATTGTCATTGGGGGGGGGGGGCAGGGGTGTGGCACTGGGTGGGTGTTTAGAGCATTGTCACTGGGGTGAAGAACAATTATCAAATGTCAAAATAACAATTGGTGATACAGTATATCTCTCTTAAAGTATATACTATATATGTTATAACTATATTACCATTACAGTATTCCATTTCTATGAGCAGAAGGCAATCATCCATAAAGTGATTGAAATACATGACAACATTTGCATGATTAAGCAATGACAGAATCTCAATTTCTCTCATTGCATTATTTCTTTCTCTTTCATTTGCTTTGGACAAGTCAATTTCCTTCCATACAACCAAACTATTATCCTATACACAAGTAAAAATATATAACAAATAAAGGACAATCATATCTCAGGAATGGGCTAGTATATGGTCCACCCCTCTCACAGTAGTTACCGTATTTCCTTGAATAAATGCCGCGGCGTATATTAAATTTTCTGCATTGCAGGTGCGGCGTCTATTCGAGGGCAGCGTTTATTCAAGGGTGGCATTTATTGTAAATTTTGTAACATCAACTGTGAATTTATTGTTTAATTCAAATTCATAACCAATTTTAACACTTAACCCAAAAAAATAAAGTTTATATGTCTTTAAATAATATATGCTTCAAATAAACGCCGCATCGATGAGAAAAAGTGTGGCGTTTATTCAAGGGTGGCGTTTAATAATATTTTTTGTTTCTCCTGCGGCATTTATTCGAGGGCAGCATTTATTTGAGGGAGGCGTTTATTCAAGGAAATACGGTAGTGCACAGAGTTACTTTATTCTTTTAAAAAACCTTCTTTTATTGTGCAAGGAATATGGTAGTCTATTATGTCATGAACTGTATTATTCTTTGCTAATTTCAATTTTTAAAGGATGAAGCAATTCTATGCTCCACAATTTTGCCCCCCCCCCCCCAAGCTGTGGAGCATACATATATCCATATGCCACCACTCAACCCCCCCCCCCCCCTGGTGGGTGCATATATTTCAATATTTCAATTTATACCTTCAAAGTGCATAATATTAACTCTAAACTTGCCATGCAACAGCTGTGCATCCAATGGCAAAGTTCAACCAATAGTTAATATAATTATATATATAGTACTGTTAAAAATTATATTGTACTGTATAAACAGATGAAAATGGTACTTAATATACATATATTTGGTAAGATGCCAAACTGCTTGAAATCCAACTGCTATAGTATTATTTTTTAAAACTTATAGGCATCATGTTTCCTCAAATACATAAATATATTAATTTCATTTGATCCAGACAGCAGCTGGCTTTTTGAATGTAATTGAAACGATAACATGTCAGCAAGGCGAGACATTGAGCTTGATTTGTTTAGAGACAAAAATATGAATAATTACAGTTGATAGATTTCAAAAAACTACATACAAAATTACTTAGTGTTTATGAAGAGACTGTTCTTGTAATGTTATAACTACAAAAAGAAAAATCTAGAAATAGGTTTTGTAAGGTATAATGGCTTAAAAATAATTGTCATCAATATTCCAATATGTCAATGGCCACACTCGACTACTTGTTGGGAGAGAACCGTTTACTATAAAAGGATCTCTTCACTCACAAGCCTACCTCGGTTTTACGATAAAGATTAGCTTCTCCAAATGCTCCTCGTCCAAGAGTTCGTACAAGAATATAATCTTGTTGAATATCAGGTCCAGAAAACAAGTCAGACATTCTCTTTAGATAACGTAAATATTGGCCTAATATTTGCCGTCAAGCTCGACAGGAGATCGTTGCTTTATTTCCACGTTTATTCCAACTTTCTTGAAACCACGAGCTAAAAATATATATTTCTACTATTATCCTTAGTTAAAGAGACACATTGTGTTCAAAAAACGCTTTCAAATTGCCAGATTTTCGAGCTGAAATGCAGAAATATTAAAAATTTAATAAATAGAAATAAAAAGAAATTCTAATTGTCGGGTTCAGATCCCAAGCGCGCGAAATTTCACGAAATTTAAAATTGTTTCATTTTATCATGTAAGGGTAGGGTGGTTGCTAGATGCTTAAAAGCTTTTTCAATTACTTTTTTGTTTAATTCACGATTTTTAAATTCTTAAATAGTTGGCTGAAGTTTATAAGATTGCCTAGAAGTAGTTATCTTATTTTTTATTTATTTTAAAAGGAAAAAATGCTCAGAGCGTTTTGGTAATTCATTTGTGGGGAGAGGGGTGGGTCATATTGTCACTAGTAAAGAAAATGGACAAAAAAGATACTGAAATTAAAGCTTTTTAAAAGAATAAATATTATAAAATTGAAGTGCTCAATGGCGTTGTTTTGTGAAGATAAGGTTGACGAGCATGTTAAGATTCTTTCACGTCAATTGGCGTTAGCGGTGGAGGTGATATTAGACCCAAGTTCGTCCCAAGAGAGAAGACAGCAAGCGTCTGAAGTATATATTTGAAATTATTGAATGAAATTATATAATATTTAATGATATATACCGTTAGATGTGATTGTAGATAAAAAATTATTTAGATTTCCTAGATTTGGTTCAGAAATTAGTAGAATAACAGTACAAGATTACTTATAAGTCTAAATGTGCTGTGTTCCCAGCCTACACAATCAATGAAAATTTATGATCTGAAAGTCAATCGATAAGTCCAAATCAATCAATAGCAATTATATAATTGATGTTGAATGGTAGTTGACAGTCAATGACCAATCAATAGTCTCAAAAAGACATTGATCGATCAATTGATAACTATTGTCATTGATGGGCCAAAAAGTTGCGGATCCAGTATTACCAATTTCACCTAGGTACAAATAATGTCAACTGTACATGTATTGTATGTATGTAATTGGCCTACCACTGTGTGAAATTATTTCACACAGTTACGACTGTTTGAAATTATTTCACACAGTGGATTTGAGTGTATCATGGCAGTATCATAGCACGAAACCTCCGTAAATTTCATGATTCAGAACATGAAATCTCCAGAAATTCCCTAATTCCATGTTCTGAATCCTGAAATTTCCAGAGATTTCCTTTCTATGATACGGCCACGATACGGTCAATTTTACACAGTGCTACGCTGTTGTGGATCCCTGCCACCTTTACTGTAATGTTGTAATGTTTCTGTTATGTTTGCTTTTTCCTTTTCCTTCATTTATTGTAATTTTTTGGCAAAGATAATAAAATAAAAAATATGTATTAAAATAGGTATGTAGTAAACATTATTTGTTGTAACATTGTTTCTATTTGGACCTTCCTTCCAGGTATGTGAGGAGTTCAAAAACAACTCTATTTATTTAACTAACTGTGGACTATACTTGTATAACACCAGCCCTTCTCCAATTGTCAAACACTTTGGTCTTCAACTTATACAACAAGCAGTTAAGTGAGTCGAGAAGAATTTCTATCTTTAATGTAATTAGGTCACAAAGTAATGCATGCTCATGTAAGAAGAACAGCATTGCAAAAATTTGCATATGTGTAAATGACAATTCTGTTTTTCCCATTATCCTAATTCTGTTAGGTTTAAATGGAACACATTTTCTGCAGCGGAAAAATCCAATCTGAAGTTGATGTTATTACAGATTGTTGCTATGGTAATAGTTTGGAATAAATTCTTGACAGACAGACAGACAGACAGACAAACAAACAAACAAACAAACAAACAAACAAACAAACAAACAAACAAACAAACAAACAAACAAACAAACAAACAAACAAACAAACAAACAAACAAACAAACAAACAAACAGACAGACAGACAGACAGACAGACAGTCAGTCAGTCAAGGCAGGTAGGCAGGCAGACAGACAGACAGACAGGCTGGCAGGCCTACAAGGCAAACAGACAGACAGACAGACAGACAGACAGACAGACAGACAGACAGACAGACAGACAGACAGACAGACAGACAGACAGACAGACAGACAGACAGACAGACAGACAGACAATCGAAATATAGTAAGGTTAGATATACTGCCGAAACAGAGAACGTAGGAGTCTAACGTTTCGAGCGAAGGCCCTTTGTCAGAGAGAAACGTGAAACTGTCTGTCCCGTCGTCAGAGAAAAAAGAGAAACGTTTCTCTCTGACGAAGGGTCTTCGCTCGAAACGTTAGATTCCCTACGTTCTCTGTTTCGGCAGTATATCTAACCTTACTATATTTCGATTGTTGTTTCTACACTGCCTACGCAGCACGCTACTTTTATTAGACAGACAGACAGACAGACAGACAGACAGACAGACAGACAGACAGACAGACAGACAGACAGACAGACAGACAGACGGACGGACGGACGGACGGACGGACGGACGGACGGACGGACGGACGGACGGACGGACGGACGGACGGATGGATGGATGGACAGACAGACAGACGAACAAGACATGCATAAGTTAGGAACACCAAGACAGATTATAAGTTATCATAAGTACCTAACATTACAATATTTCTTTCAGGGCTCAGGTCCTTTGCTTGAAGAACCTTCCTATATAAAAGATGCATTAGCTAAACTAACAGTTGAAATCATGAAAAGAGAATGGCCTCAAAATTGGCCAGATGTATTTAAAAACCTCAGTGATATTTCACTGAAAGGGGTAAGTTGTTAAAAACAACAAAATTCTAACATCTTTCTCTTTGTGAAGATCGGAAGAGTCGATTTTAGACTCCATCTCTTTAAATACATGAGGCCAAAGACACTATGTCTAAGTTAGACTATAAAGTTAGACTGTTAGAGTACTACGGTACCCTGATTAGTTTTGATTACGAAATAATGACGTTTTGAGCGGAGACCTTCATTACACTCTGATGAAGAGTTCTGCTTGAAACGTCAGTATTTCGTTATCAAAACTATTCTCAGCAGTTTACAACCTTTTCACTTTGCTCTATCTAAAAACACTGCCTACGCAACACTCTAGTTTTTACTCTGATGGAGAACTCTGCTTGAAACGTCAGTATTTCGTTATCAAAACTAATCTCAGCAGTTTACCATCTTTTCACTTTGCTCTATCTAAACACTGCCTACACAGCACTCTACTTTTTACTCTGATGAAGGGCTCTGCTTGAAACGTCAGTATTTCGTTATCAAAACTAATCTCAGCAGTTTACAACCTTTTCACTTTGCTCTATCTAAAACACTGCCTACACAGCACTCTTCTATTTTTAAGTACTACTCAGCTCTGCCAGCAGAGTAGACTCCTTTAGACTCCATAGCACACAGTCATGCACTGACTGACACTGTGAACTATGATTGAAGAAGATAGATCTAGGATAATGTCTTTACTTACATTGCTGACTATTTTTTAGGAATCTCAGCTATACATTGTGTTACGAATTCTGGTACGTCTTGCTGAAGAAGTTACAAATACTGATGGCAACTTGCCAACACCGCGAAGAAAAGAAATGATGAGTGCTTTGTTGAATATTCTGGAAGAACTGTTTAAATTTTTTATTAAAACTTTACAGCTTAGTGTGAAGAAGATGAATGAACTGGTAAGTTACGACAACCAACCAACTAACCAATCACTTAACCAACCAATCAACCATGCAATCAAACTCCAAGCCAACCAACCAACCAACCAACCAGCCAACCAGCGAACCAACCGCAACCAAACAACACCAACCAACCATCCAACAAACCAATTAACCATCCAGCCAACCAACCAACCAGCCAACCAACCAACCACACAAGCAACCACACAACCAATCAATCAACCAACCAACCAACCAACCAACCAACCATCCAACCAACCAACCAACCAACCAACCAACCAACCAACCAACCACACAACCAACCCACCAACCAACCACACAACCAACCTACCAACCAACCACCCAACCAACCAACCAACCAACCAACTAACCTTATGTATTTACATTGACGTTTTACTCAATACGTCCTTCATAGTTATTTTTTTCCCAGACTTTTTTTGTCCTTTAGAAAACACAATTCGGTGACAGCAATCCCAATGAGGTATGGTCTCATAATATCCCCAATATTTAAACCCGACTGGAAATCAAATTGTCAACTAACTGGCAATTAACTAATTGCCAATTTACGACTAATGAGTTGTCAACTCAATTTGTCACTAGTAGATATATTTTAATTTTCAAGGTTCTTCTCCATAAAATTTTGGCGGAGTCCGTATTATCAACATTATGCGGTTATGTTGAATGGGTAAATACAAAATATTTAGTACAAGACGATGCAGTTTTACTGCAGTTACTTTGCCTCTTGCTCAAAGAAGACGAGCTGAAAATGTCTGCTGCAGAGTGTTTGGAATCAATTGCTGGTAGAAAGGTGAATCTTATTTTTATTATTATTAAGTTGCATGGGATTGATCAGATTGTCAATATTTATTAGAACGTAGATTAGGTTGTAGGGTTCAGAAACATTTTCTGCTTTTCGAGTTTGGCATAACGTTTGTTATAAAAATGGTTATTGTTGTGGCTAGTGAGTATATACGTTTTATGTTGTTTATATTTTAGGGCAAGTTAATTGAACGGAAACCTTTGCTTATCTTATTCAGCGTGGACGCTATTGAAATAATGTTCTCATCAGCAACGTAAGTCGTTGAGATTTAACCCTTTCCCTTGAGTGGTTGGTTTTCCCTGTGACAGTAAAATCGTCTGGGGTTAGCCAGAGTAAAATACACAAGACTTTATAAGAGTCGAATGCCGCCCAGAATTAAGTAAAAATGCTGTCTACATTTAGTAAACAGACCACAAAAAATACATGCATCAGACGCTACGATGGCTTAAAAAGATTTTGAATGTAGCCGTAAAAAGTTACCACAATCGAATATAGTAAGGTTTGATATACTGCCGAAACAGAGAACGTAGGAGTCTAACGTTTCGAGCGAAGGCCCTTCGTCAGAGAGAAACGTAAGACGAAGGGCCTTCGCTCGAAACGTTAGACTCTTACGTTCTCTGTTTCGGCAGTATATCTAACCTTACTATATTTCATGATAAAAGTAGCGTGCTGCGTAGGCAGTGTAGAAACAACAATCGAAATATAGTAAGGTTAGATATACTGCAGAAACAAATAACGTAGGAGTCTAACGTTTCGAGCGAAGGCCCTTCGTCAGAGAGTTAGCTTACTATATTTCGATTGTTGTTTCAACCCTGCCTACGCAGCACGTTACTTTTAAAGTTATCGTTCATGACCCAACGTTAAGACACTCCGATCTAGTGTGTTGTGAAGAAATTGAACTACAACTACAACTACAACTACAACTACAAAGAAGTTTTTTTTCAATTGGGTCCTTGCAGGTCCGTAGTAGCAGGTGATCTTGATGAGCAGACAAGTACATTTTTAAAAAGAGTTTGTAATATATTGTCGCTTCTTGGTCATTCACAGCTGGCAAATATTTGGGTATGTAATTAATATCAATTAAAAGTGAAATGCTTTATGTTTAGCAAAAGTAAAGTATTAAATAGCAGCATAGCAAGATATTACTGTGTCTACCGGTCGTATTCATGTGTACGCTTTGCGGACCTATTTTTATTGTTTAGGGTTCGGAAGGCGACGAGCAAGGAGAACCAGCTCATTTTAATATTTACCTCGAAGCACTGATGGCGCTACAACGACACCAAAACATGGTAAGAGGTTGCAATGCATTATGGTATAGCGAGCTCCATTAAAAGGGCGATTGCGTAGTGTTGAGACACAATGCGGTAATTTTTTCTTTATAAATACTTTCGTGGCAACAATATCTAACTATAATAATTGTCATATTGGTAAATGCAATAATTATCGTATGTATAAGGATACATTTGTCATGAATCTACCCTTACACATCCGAGAATTGTTGCTTTTACCGACAATTATTATATTTAGATATTGTTGCCACGAAAGTATTTATAAAGAAAAAATTACCACATTGTGTCTCAACACTACGCAATCGCCCTTTTAATGGAGCGTGTCACCCTGGATAGACCATAATGCATTGCGAATTCAAGATGGCGCCGCTATTGGTGAAAAGGTCTATTACGTACATGTAAATTATCTGGCCCATTGTAACATTCTGATTATTTTTTTCTTCTTGTCTTTAGTTGATGACTGACCTAATAAATAAAGTTTGGTTGAGTTTTCTAAAAAATCAAAAGATCAACAAAAACGCAACTTTTCGTACTTTTATTCCAAGGCTCTTGGAGTTGGCAAAAGTTAAACTCTCCCGGGTAAAAACCACTACAGCTCTGTTCTGGTTGTCGGTTTGTCCGTCTGTGTACCTGCCTGTCAGTCTGTCTGCTTGTCAGTCAGCCAGTCAGTCAGCCAGTCAGTCAGTCAGTCAGTCAGTCAGTCAGTCAGTCAGTCAGTCAGTCAGTCAGTCAGTCAGTCAGTCAGTCAGTCAGTCAGTCAGTCAGTCAGTCAGTCAGTCAGTCAGTCAGTCAGTCAGTCAGTCAGTCAGTCAGTCAGTCAGTCAGTCAGTCAGTCAGTCAGTCAGTCAGTCAGTTAGTCAGTCAGTCGGTTCGCGTGCGTGCGTGCGTGCGTGCGTGCGTGCGTGCGTTTGTTTGTTTGTTTGTTTGTTTGTTTGTTTGTTTGTTTGTTTGTTTGTTTGTTTGTTTGTTTGTTTGTTTGTTTGTCTGTCTGTCTGTCTGTCTGTCTGTCTGTCTGTCTGTCTGTCTGTCTGTCTGTCTGTCTGTCTGTCTGTCTGTCTGTCTGTCTGCCGTCTGTTCGTCCAGTATATATCCATTTCATTCAATTATTAAAATAGTCTTCATATTTATTTTCTTCAGCTCGGGAATCCATCATTGGATACTTCTCATTCTTATTACTCAGAGAGTGATTTTGGTACTAAAGCTGAAAAGACTACTATGTGGACCAGTATGTTAACTTTACAACTGATATTGTATTGTATTATATCCTAATACTTATGTAATTCTATTCCATTCAATAAATTTGTATAATACTTTATAATTTTTTTTTAAATCTTTTATCGTAGCCGTCCGAGCAAATACGCGAGAAATCATTCAAGAAATTACAGCAATATTTCCAGCAGATGGTTTTCTTCAGGCCTCTGTTTGGTTATTGAAACAAGTGGACGGCTCGTCTAGTGTCTCTCAAGGTTTGACCATTTTTAGAACCGTTTAGGGCCTGTTTACATGATCCCGGTGTACCGGGACGTCCTGGTGTACCGGGATCCCGGTTGAAGCAACCGAGATCTCGGTACACCGGGACAGACTTTTTCCCATATAAACGCGACATCCCAGTACACCGGGATGAAGTTTACTGAACTACAATGCTTGTAACTTTGAATATTACGGTCAGAATTTCGTCCAAACGGTCAGGTCTAAAGACAAAACACTGAATAAAAGTGAAATAACTTCGAACATAGTAGAATTAGGGTGAGTTTTTGCTTCTTTGTCCATTCCTTAAATTCCCGCGCTTTTTGATCCACGATGAAATTCATCTCGGTCAACCGGGACGAGCACTTTGTTTACTCCATATAAACACGGGATGAAATTCATCCAGGCAACCAGGACATCCCGGTACACAGGGATCATATAAACAGGCCCTTAGCAGAAATTATATTAGTTGGAACCATCACGGGTAAATAGAGAAAAACTCAGCTCGACTGCGACTGGGATTTGAACCCGCGACCTTCGGTTTACTAGTCCGACGCTCTACCGATTGGGCTATATGGTCAAGTTGGCAGCAGGAAGTACGTATATTTTTTCTTGTCTTCATTTAGTTCCAGTGACAGAAACAAGCCCTGAATACCTGGAGTGGGAGAGTATGACAATTTTTTTACATTCCGTGTTGATGAGGTTGTTTAATAACGACGCTAGTTCTGTTAAGGTAAAAAAGATATTTACACTGATGTTGGTTTTCTCGTGTGTGTGTGTGTGTGTGTGTGTTTGTTTGTTTGTTTGCCTGTTGTTTGTGGTGTTGTTGTTGTTGTTGTTGGTGGTGGTATTGTTGCTGTTGTCGTGCTGCTGCTGCTGCTGTTGCTATTGTTGTTGCTGCTGCTGTTGCTGCTATTGTTGCTGCTAGTGTTGCTGCTATTGTTGCTGTTGTTGCTGCTGCTGTTGCTTCTGCTGTTATTATTGTTGTTGCTACTGTTTCTGTTGTCATCGCCACTGCTATTAGGGACTTTAAGATTCAGACAACGGACTACGGCTACGGTAGAAAGTTTAACAGTGGTATTAAATGGTGGTGTATTATACATTCAAATTTGAAGATACATAATCGCATGGACTCGCCTTGTTCTTAAATTCTTGACGAGATACACTTGTTCAATCTATGTTAGTCACGAGAATACGGCTAAGCTTTTCCAACGGCTAAATATGTTAGTCACGAGAATACGGCTAAGTCTTCACAACGTAAAAATGCTTTTTTTACGTTGTCAACAGAGCCATGACGGCGTAAAGATTACTCTGGGGACCGTCATTCGCAAAAGATCTTTGTATTTGACATAAAATTCTATTGTTCAAACACGTTGCCGTAGTCGTTGTGTTTTCTTAAAGTCCCTATTGTTGTTGCTGCCTCTGCTGTTGTTGCGGTCGTCATCGTCAAATACAACGAAAATCACAAACTAGTCTGTATTGTCCTTACAGGAGCTCATGGGTTGTCAAGTCAGCATGGAAAATTCGTCAATTAGTATTTTGGAATTAGGAAAGAAATGTATAGAATCTCTAATCAACTTCAACTTCAACAGAAAGGTAACAACTATAGCAGGACGTTTTTCTATGTTAGACGTAGTAGTGTTTTCAGCTTGCAGTTGGTAAAGTTTTTTCGTTTGTTTGTTTTTGAGTCCCGTTTGGAGCTCAGTTTTTCTCTCAGTTCAACTTACGACAGCTTGGACAGCAAAAAACAAACGGAAAAAACGTTATATCAGGATGTTCAACATTTAAAGTGCATATGAAGCGAAAATTATTATTGTCTTAAATGAAAGAAGTCTTAAAACTACAACGTAACATCTTTTGCAGATCTTCGTTTCCGTGCTTCGTTGAGATATTTCAGTTTCTTTGATATGCAAATTAAACACTTTGACATCACACGTGTATAATGAGTTATCGGAGAAAGTTCTATATCTTTGCTATTATCAAACGAAATCACTTCGAAGCTGATCCTGTGCGTCTATTTCGCATACAGCATTAGACATACAGATTTTTAATTGATTTCGTTTGATAATAGCGAAGATACCGAACCTTCTCTGATAACTCATTATACACGTGTGACGTCAAAGTGTTTAATTTGCATATCAAAAAAGTTGAAATATCTCAACGAGGCACGGAAAAGAAGATCTGCAAAAGATGTTACTTTGTCATTTTGAGAGTTCTTTCATTTAAGACAATAATAATTTTCGCTTCATAGGTACTTTAACGTTTCTTAATATCGGTACATTTGGATTGGATTTTCTTTCATAATTTTGTTTCTTTGTTTAGGAGCTGACCATAATGGCTTTAGTTATTTCATGTTTGGAAGCTTTCTTACCTTTCTTAGAATTTCTTCGTGACCTTCTTCTGCCAGTTATACATAAGGTACGGTTATTTGAACACACTCCTAGCGTTTCTAGATTTCTTCACAAGCTTCTTTACCACCTATCCACAAATAGAGTGCTGTGTAGGCAGTGTTTTGGATAGAGTAAAGTTAAGAGATGGTAAATTCCGATAATAGTTTTGATAACGAAATACTGACGTTTCGAGTGGACCTCTTCAGAGTAAAAAAATCTGAGTCTGACGAAGAGCTCTGCTCAAGACATCAGTATTTCATTCACAAATTAAGTTCCCTGTGGGCAAACTGTAAGAGATAGATATTAACCAAGTGTCCAAAGTCTGTATTAATAAGTAGTTTCTTTTAGATTTTTAGTGCTGTATCGTTTGTATCGTCTCAAAAAGATCCTGTAAGTTGTCTTATGTCAAGCTTATTAAATTTTGTGAAAATAAATATCTTTTACCGACATTCGCTTTAACTTGAATTTGTCCGTTTACATTATTTCTAAGTTAGATGTCACATTTTTTTATTATTAATTCTTCTTGCTATATAGTCCAACAGTGTTGTGAGCGCACTCGAGTTTCGTCGAAATGCCGGAACTATATGGATTC
This sequence comes from Corallium rubrum, assembly GCA_964035015.1. NCBI lineage: Eukaryota > Metazoa > Cnidaria > Anthozoa > Scleralcyonacea > Coralliidae > Corallium > Corallium rubrum. The sequence goes on from OZ036002.1 coordinate 7,126,727, forward strand.
GCTTATGTCTTACGCATAAAGGACTATTGATTGTAAGTTGTGTTTAACGACATTTGAACTAACATTTCCTCCTTCTCGCTCTCCCTCGTTCGTCGTTCGTCCGTCGCTCCGTCCGTCCCTCCCTCCCTCTCTCTCTCTCTCTCTCTCTCTCTCTCTCTCTCTCTCTCTCTCTCTCTCTCTCTCTCTCTCTCTCTCCCTCTCCCTCTCCCTCTCCCTCTCTCCCTCTCCCTCTCCCTCTCCCTCCGTCCCCCTCCCTCCCTCCCTCCCTCCCTCCCTCCCTCCCTCCCTCCCTCCCTCCCTCCCTCCCTCCCTCCCTCCCTCCCTCCCTCCCTCCCTCCCTCCCTCCCTCCCTCCCTCCCTCCCTCCCTCCCTCCCTCCCTCCCTCCCTCCCTCCCTCCCTCCCTCCCCCTCCCTCCCTCTCAGTATATTTCCACAGTTCTTCATCTATACTCCCTCCCTCAGTATATTTCCACAGTTCTTCATCTATACAACCCCCCTCGTGTCATCATTTCTAGGAACTAATAGACGATTTAACAAAGCATGTTCAAGATATGTATGCCGGGGATGATTTCAATAGCCAAGAACGAGCATTGCTAACAGAAGGCTTGGTTATAATAAGGTACGACAAAATTCTTATCCATAGCTTAATATTTCCACCTCGGCTCACCCCAAGTAACTATTTTGCCATTGTCTGTTCGATAGACCTTTCCGCATGAAGTGAATGGTTCACGTGATCAGATGATCTTTCTTTTTGACAAATCTGATTGGCTAATGCCCAATATTTGTCTGAAGTTTTGGATGTCCGAAGTTTTGTGAGAGCCAATGAAATCTCTCAACGCGTTATCCACGCACTTCGTGCGGGGAAAGGTCCATTATAGATGTACAGGTGATCGGAGTCGAGTGATGTGCACTTAAAACTGAACAGACAACAAAAAACGAAATCTATTTGTTTTTATTGTGTAATTTCTTAGTAATGGATATAAGAACTACGAACGACAAAGCAATTACGTGGCTGAGATTTTAGCTCCAATGAAAGACATCTGGATGACAAATAAATTAGAACAGTGAGTATTCTAGCAAATAGATTGTTTTCTGCTTCATTGCAACGCCATTAAAGCTAACAGAGGCCAAGTAACTAGTATGAAGATTTCTACTCCCCTATTGGTTGAAGGGTTCGCGCGCTTTTTGCACGAGTTGGCGTTTGAGCGAGCTATCTTTTGTAATAAGGCGGCGGTTTCAGTAAAAAATTCTTACCGTGTGTGTTGAGTTGCTCTTTTAAAGTGTTCATTTCGTCTTTAAATTGACTCATTTTTCTCGTTTCTTTTGGTGAACAGTGCGCTATCTTCATCGGAATCCCTCATAGCATTTGTTGGCTTGGATGGAACCGACGAAGATGGTTAGTTAATTTATTGTGTTTTGTTTTACGTAACCTTTATATCAAAAACCGTTTTCGGGCGCTCCGAGGAAGCGGGATATACTATTATTTTAGGGCTAGTGCTAAGGACCATACTACAATCCTGGACAAAATTGTTGGGACACTTTGCCGTTATTGCCGATTTTCACTTGGTGTCCCAAGGACTTTTGTCCAGGATTGTAGTATTGGATACAAGTGGTAGGACCCTAGTATTAGGGTCAGGATTTAATCCTCTTCATGGAAGAAATTTTCTCCAATTTATGTTTATTTCTTCCCAATTTCTTTCTTATTGTGTGTGTGTTTCTTTATGTAGATATTCAGCATCAAAATAATAGGTTTCAGGTGCGTATTTTAACGGGTAATTTTTTACTTTAATGCGCATGCATTTAGATCTCCATAAACAAACCTTTTTTCCTTTTCTCTCCCCACAGCTTCAAACATGTTTGCGTTTTATCCACGCAGTTTTGAAACGAATTGAACCTCCTAAGGACTCTCAGGTGAAAACGTTTTCCATTCCTTTGTGACTAACTTGGTTCACATGTGATCTTTACAGACAACAGTTAATTCGTTCGCCATATGTCAAACAAGAGATGAAATTGAACTATACTTGCTATTTCTCTCACTCTCATCCGTTCGCTCCTTCCTTCCTTCCTTCCTTCCTTCCTTCCTTCCTTCCTTCCTTCCTTCCTTCCTTCCTTCCTTCCTTCCTTCCTTCCTTTCTCCCCTCCTTCCTTCCCTCCTTCCTTCCCTGCTTCCTTCCTTCCTTCTTTCCTTCCTTCTCTCTTCCCTTCCTTCCTTCCTTCCTTCCTTCCTTCCTTCCTTCCTTCCTTCCTTCCTTCCTTCCTTCCTTCCTTCCTTCCCTCCTTCCTTCCCTGCTTCCTTCCTTCCTTCCTTCCTTCCTTCCTTCCTTCCTTCCTTCCTTCCTTCCTTCCTTCCTTCCTTCCTTCCTTCCTTCCTTCCTTCCTTCCTTCCTTCCTTCCTTCCTTCCTTCCTTCTCTCTTCCCTTCCATTCATTCATTCATTCCTCCCTCCCCTCCTTCCTCCCCTGCTTCCTTCCTTCTCTCTTCTCTTCTCTTCCCTTCCTTCCTTCCTTCCTTCCTTCCTTCCTTCCTTCCTTCCTTCCTTCCTTCCTTCCTTCCTTCCTTCCTTCCTTCCCTTCCTTCCTTCCTTCCTTCCTTCCTTCCTTCCTTCCTTCCTTCCTTCCTTCCTTCCTTCCCTCCCTCCATCCTTTCCCTCCCTCCATCCATCCTTTCCCTCCATTCCTCTTTCCGTCCCTCTTTAAGTTTCTTATTACCTGACGTTCATTGTTATAAGATAGAGCATAATTACCAAGATTTCTTCTCTGTGGTTTAACGTTGTTTTTCCTTTCAATTTTTAGGAGCAGATCAATGGCGGATATAAAAGCAAGCATGAAGATGAACCACTAAATCCTTGTTCTTCCCAACTTATTCCACTGTTGTCCAACTTCTTTCATCTTATAAGGTTATATACCAAACATTCCCAGAACAAAATTAAACAGTCTTAAGACTACTTAATTCTCGACCATGTTTAGGAAATGCTTTCCATACGTCTGGGATGATTGTTCTTACATATTTTCCAGGGTTCTCAACAATATATGGCATCCTGATATTCGAGTAAAAGTCTCTCCTATCTATCAAGCAGCTTTAGAAATACATGACTCAGAAAAGGCAGCAATTATTGGTACGGAAATTTATAAATATATTACTCGACGTAATTTATCCATCTATCGATCCGTCCGTCTATCCATCCATGTATCCATCCGTCTCTCTACCTCTCTCTCAGTCCTCCTATCTCTATTCACCCCTTCAACTATCTATCCATCCTTTCTTGCCTCCATCCATTCACTTATTAATTTTTTTTTAATTTCAAAGGTATTACTGACTCTAAAGAAAAACTCAAAGAGAAAACCAAAATGTCAAATGTTGATGCAATGAAAGGCTTTGTATTTAAACTACACGAAAGTTGGTAAAATACCTTCCCTTGATCTCACCACGTTCTTCTGTTTTATAAGTTTACCGTAAAATATAGATAAGTTTTGTGGAAACACCACGTATATTTTTTTATTTGCTCATCAGAGCAATAACAAGCTGTTGGCTAAACGCTTACCGTAAAGTTGTTGAATTTCCTAGCATTAATTACAATGTACCTAATTTATTATCTAGTGCCTTGATATTGTCTGATTGTTCCAGACTGGGAGAAGGATTATATAGCACACCTTTGCTTGGTCAGCATTTAGTGAATTACGTCATCGAGTCGTGGAAATACTTGCCAAACTATAGACTACGAGTTCTTCTTCATATCCTTTAGTTCACTATTATGATAATTAAAAATTATATAAATTATGTAAATTATATAAATTATGCAAATTATGAGAATTATATAAATTATGCAAATTAAGTCAATTACATAAAATATGTAAATTATATAATTTATGCAAATTATGTCAATTATATAAATTATAAATTATGCAAATTATATCAATTATATAAATTACGCAAATTATGTCAATTATATAAATTACGCAAATTATGTCAATTATGTAAATTATGCAGATTATATAAATTATGCAAATTATATAAATTATGTAATTATATAAATTAAGTAAATTATATAAATTATGTAAATTACAAAAGACGTAAATTTTGTATATTATATAAATTATATAAAATAAGATATATAAATTATAATATTATTACTGCTTATTACAAGTCTACATTCTCTTTCATATCGCTCCTTAATTTTTCTAAAGTAACTTTTTGAAACACTACTGCAGAACGTGTCCGCCATCGTATTATGATTATGCTTTAGTTCCAGTAGTAACTGCTGCTTTGTCTCTAATGATTGAGGTAACAGTTTATGTTATACGTTGGTTTATTTTTAATCGTTACTCGCAACTGGTTTTCACCGCGTATTTTATATTGTTTGTTTCTGCAGCGTTTAAATAAAGAGTGGGAAACTGTTCGAAGCAGAGAAAACTCGAGGTGAGTGAGGGAAATAGCAATATTATGAACAATATAGAGCCAAGTGAACAAGTGAAAAAGCGGTAACTGCCCGAGTGGGGTAAAATGTGACGAAAACTATTCTCAAAACTATTCTCGGCAGTTTACCGCGTTTTCACTTTGCTCTATCTAAAACACTGTCTACGCAGCACTCTAATTTTTATGTACAATAGTTTCATACTGTACACGTTATACTGTTTATATATAGAGGGAAATGTATATAGAAGCTGTATGTCTGATCACTGACATACCGTATATATAACTGGATTGTGGCTCTCCTATATCATTAGGGACTTTAAGATTCAGACAACGGACTACGGCTACGGTAGAAAGTTTAACAGTGGTATTAAATGGTGGTGTATTTATACATTCAAATTTCAAGATACATTATCGCACGGACTCGCCTTGTTCTTAAATTCTTGAAGAGATACACTTGTTCAATCTATGTTAGTCGCGAGAGTAAGGTTAAGCTTTCCAAAGGCTTCTGTAGTGATTCAGGTTCCGCGTTGTCTTCACAAGTGAACGTAAAAATGCTTTTTCTACTTTGTCAACAGAGTCACGACGGCATGAAAATTACTCTGGGGACCGTCATTTGCAAAAGCTCTTTGTATTTGACATGAAATTCTATTGTTCAAACACGTTGCCGTAGTTTAAAGTCCCTAATGACTGAATCTCCCATATCAAACCAATTTACGACTTCTTTCCCACATAGTAGAGTACATCTATTTCCAGGAATCTTTTCTTAAAGTTTAGACCTTAGACCTTATTCTTCCACGAATCTTTTCTGAAACTTTAGACCTTGTGCTGGAAGTCATGTAGAAGATGAAGATGAGAATGAAAGCGAAGACAACTCGAAGGAAATTATGGAAGATCAACTTGTCCATCTTTTAACGAAAAATTTCATGGAAACATTCTGTATGTAACGATGATCCCATTTCACGCCACATCACTGTGGTATAATAATCTATGTCTGCTTCTATTTCCTAGTCGCCATCTGTACACTTCCAAGGTCGAGAAATCCCATTGCAGAAGCAGAAAAAGCAACCCAAGAAGCTGGCTCAGAAGGTAAGAAACTCAGTATATTGGTTGAAAAATGGTTTGACTTCTAGATAAGCTATATCGTTCAGAAAGATCAGAAAGATGCCTGGTACAGACATAATAACATTGTTGTTCTACTTCGTTTTTTAGCGAGTAAACAAGTAGTCAATCCCGATGACATTTTACAGGAATTAGCGAAATATTTGCTGAAGCATCCGGTAACGTTTATAACCATTACAACAACACAACCACTACCATCATCACTACTACACCAGTCTATTATCACCACTACCATCACCACCACCACCATCAACGTCATCCCAACCACCATTACTATCACCACCAGCGCCACCATCACCACCACTATCATCATGACCACCATCATCATCATCATCATCACAACCACCATTACTATCACCACCAGCGCTACCACTATCACCATGACCAGCACTACTACCAGTCTACCATCCCCACCACTACCACTACCATCACCACCATCATCATCACAACCATCATTATCATCACCACACCAGCGCCACAACCACTAGCCTGTGTTCCAGTCCACTGCGCTACGCTGTCTAGTGACAGCGACACTAGACAGCGACAGCGTAGCGCAGTGGACTAGAACACAGACTACACAACCACCATCACCACCACTATCATCATGACCACCACAACCATCATCATCATCACCATCATCATCATCACAACTACCATTACCACCACCACCACCACCACCACCACCACCACCACCACCACCACCACCACCACCACCACCACCACAAGAACAAACACGTTACTCCTCCACTTATATGTCAATATTCCATTAAACTGTTTTCCGATTTGTCTAGTACAACATAGCAAAAAAAATCTACAACTAACGCTAGTTATTTCGTATTATTTTCCCCAGGACACATGTAAACTGACTTTATTCACACCTTTTCTTGCCTTGCAATGGCCAGACTCGTCGTCATTTGTAAAAGCCTCAAAATTATGCGTGCCTTTTGTAAAGCAAGTGAGTAGATACGATTTTTTAAAAAATACATTTTGTCTTTGATGTTTTTATCTATTACGTTATGATATTCTTTCAGATAGTACAATTCCCACCGTCAGGCCTTGCCATGGAATCCTCAATGTTCGAGCAACTATTTACACTTTTACTTAAGGTTAGTTGACGTGAAATTTTCACTACGAAATCGTTTAAATTGCATATGAAACGAAAATTAAGTTTGTCTTGAAAGAACACTTAAAATGATAGAGTAACATCTTTTGCAGTTTTTCGTTTCCTTGCTTCGTTCTTGAGATATTTCAGTTTGTTTGATGTAAATGTCACAGTGTTGCGACGTCACACGTGCACAATGAGTTATCGGAAAACGTTATATATCTTTACTATTGTCAAATATAATCGCTTGAAAATCTATATGTTTAGTGTTCTGAGCGAAACACACGCACATGCTTCCCTCGGATTATTTTGGTTTGATAATAGCAAAGATATATAACCTTTTTCAATAACTCATTATGCACAAATGTTTAATTTGCGTATCAAACAAACTGAAATATCTCAAAAACGAAGCAAGGAAACGAAAAACTTCAAAAGATCTTACTCTACTATTTTAAGTGTTCTTACACAAAGCAACATCGGTTATGAAATGTTCAGTGTCACAAGGCGTTTTTATGTGCACAGTTTCAAGTGATTTCGTTGAACAAATTTAGAGATATAACTGATTTTGCTACTGTACCCTGCTCCTGACATCAGGGGCCATCTCATTTACATATTAAACAAATTGAAATGTCTTGAAAACGAAGAAAGATACGAAAAATTGTAAAATATCTTCTATTACAATTTTACGAGTTATTTCAAATTAGACAAACTTAATTTTTATTGCCAATGTCCTTTAAGACAGAACATTTAAATCGAAAGGGATTTTGGATGTTTTAGCAAGCTGTCTAACGTATAACACGTCTTTCAAACCACAGGGTCTTCAACTTATGGGTCACAATCCTGAAATGCAAGCACAACTTATACGAAGTGCCATCATAATTTATGATACATTAGTAAGTATATATATTGTGCTCCGTTCTCAATTGACCGTACCGAACAGTAAATATTGTTGCTTTTTTTCAGAATTCTGGAAAGATAGGGTTTTAAAACCTACAGCAAGAACTAACGAGCTGGAAGTACTATACTAACTTACAAAAACATACATACTATATTACGTCAACAAGACCTTTTGTAAAATAAGAGACCGATTATATAAGTCTTAAGGCCTGGCCAAACGCTTTCAACATTTCATTCAACATCATTCAACATTGTTGAATTGAACATGTTGAAAGCGTTTGGCCACCCCTGTTGAATGATGTTGAACGTTGTTGAATGGTATTGAACGAAATTTGAACATGTTCAAATCTTCGTTCAACAAGCATTCAACATTTCTATTGTTCTCAAAATATTGAAAGGTGTTGAACGCATTTGGCCACATTTCATTCAGCTTTGTTGAACAGAGACATGCGCCATACGCCATACGGGATATTGTCGATTCCAGCTTTTGTGGTAGCCCGCGTTCAATTAATTGTCATTCATGAATGTTCAACGATGTTGAATTCATTTGGCCACTCGTGTTTTCAACATTATTCAACAATGTTGAGTGATGTTGAATGCGATGTTGAAAGCGTTTGGCCAGGCTCTTTCCCACTAGTCGCAGAAACTAATTCGCAGCTTGATGGAAGTAGTACTTGTATCTCATTAAAAAGAACACACAACGAGAAAACAAGCACTGCGAGTTGTTTTTAATTAGAGGCAAAGACTCACAGCGAGCTGGTTTTCGCAATGACTGGAAAGAGCCTTGATAATAACTATATATTCTTAATGTATGGTAGCTGTTTTTGGCATGAGCTCGCTTTTAAAAGTACATCCTTTTCTGTTTTTTATAAAGCGCCCTCTTTTCCCCGAACTAAAGAAAATTCTTCTCCAAGTTCCAAACACAAATGTTGGCGTAATAAATGTAAGTAAGCGAGAGAGATAGCAGAAAAAATAAAACCTAACTGTTGTAGTTCAGACCACAATCTTCGCGCCACAACCTGTGTGGTAGATTACGTTTAAAAAAAAAACAGGTTAAAAAACAATCGCGTGACTTTAGAACCAAATAACTAAATGCATGACAGCTGGTATATCCGTGTAGCCATTATACAATCCTACGTTAACGAATTACGGCAACACGCAATTTGTAAAACTAAAACAAGTCTTATCAGTAAGCAATTTTGTTCTCCCCATCCCATTTTTTATTTGTTTTTTTTTTTAATGATTTTTTTTAGGACTACGACAAGTCATTATTCTCTGAGTCTGCTTTGACGGAGAAACAGAAGAAAAAAGTGTTTAAAAGCCTGTTGGCGGGGCTTATTGCAGTAAGTGTATATAGTTTTGAGTACTTGAGAGTGGGAGTGGGTGGCGGCAAGTCCTATTACGCTGTACCTTGATTAACGAAGAAAATTGATTGGGGAAATCCTTTTTGCGATAATTTTTTTCCCGTTTATGAGATCGTCTATCTACACAAAACAAACAACAACAATCGTTTTACGGCCGTTTTCCCCGCTTACGCGCGCGGGGGTTGGCCGGCGACTCCCCACAGCAGTTTCCTCCACTTCTCTCTCCCCAGAGCATCCTCCCTTTTCAACCCACAATCTCTCATATCCCTTTCCACCACCTGACTCCATGTCATCCTCGGCCTTCCTCGTCCTCTTGTACCTTCCACCTCGAGCGACATGCTCTTCTTCACCCAGTCACCATCGTCTTTCCGCAGCACATGTCCCAAACATCAGACACCAACTCAATCCCCATTCTTTCCCTCAGCTCCATACTCGGCACTTTAGCGATACACCACACATCCATCGCACCATCCTCATCTCTGTCCGCTCCAATCTCCCCCTCTGCTCTGCTCTAGATCATCTATCTATATAAAGCGCAAATAAATTGCTTAGCGCCAAAACACTTGCACATGCAAAGACAAAAAAACCCCACAAAAACAAACAAATCAGCTATTTGCTACACAATGGGTTTAACCCATTCCTGCCTGAGCTGTCCAAAAAATGGTCCCATTCTTATTTTACTCTGTTTAACACCAGACGAATTTTACTCATCAAAGGGAAAACCCTCAGACATCCTAGGCAGCAATGAATTAACAAGTGATTCACCCTATTATTTTAGTTGGTCTAACGACACAAGATTTTGCTTGTCAAAGGGGTGGCGCTAGAGCTAGTCCCCCCCCCCCCCCCCCCCATCAGGGAGAATTTACAGATTTGTCTGGGAATGATCTGGAAGAAAAATTGTATTTTTAACAATTGGTAAAGAAATATTTAACTGATTAAGCTAGAAAAGTCGGCAATTAATGCTTTAATAGTGAAATGCATTTCCTTTAGAAACACAGGATACGGTATATACGGTATATATTTGTTATTTTGCATATTCCGTCTCTCTAGGCTATTCTCTCTATCTTATATTCATCAGAAAATCAATTATCCTAATTGTAAATACACAAGTAGAATGATCGAGACTGTTCCTCCAAAGGGATGTCTGTTCACTGACCTCCACATGCATATACTAATATGTTAACAATAAGAAATGCGTGAAGAAAATTACCAAAATCTATTCCAATCATGTCATGAAAAACGTTAAAAATATAAAAAAGCTGTTTAGTTCTCTAGAGAACTGGGTATATATATTCCAAAAGTGAAAAGAAAGAAATTTTCAATATATCAAAATATTAAAGTCGGGTATATATATATATATATATATATATATAGTAAAATAGGCACACTTAGGTTACTTCATTTAAAACTTTAATCACGACAAATTTGTTTCGTATGACAAGCGGAGCTTGCCACACTCATCAGGTGATTATCGCGTCTGATGTTAATGCCTAGGAAACTTTATGCTATATACAGTTGTGCGATGACGCAATATGGAAATAAGTTAGGGGTTAAGTTACATGGTTGGATAATAAATATTTGTTTCTATGTCTACACGTCGATATCAGTTCGTTTCTACTGTTCAGTGAGCTCAGTTCAGGATGGCAAATTATCATAAATTTTTCATGCAAACATAAATTACATCTCTTGGTCTTGTTAGAATACGGCCTACATTGTTTAATTACTTTCCATGCAATTGAATATTGTATCTTAGAGTCTTTTAACGTCCAGATATATTTGCTAAGTGCAGTGCTGTTTTTGTGTTTCTGATTTCTGAATGAGGAAGTGTGATTGCGGTATCTTGTTTTGAAAGTGCCCTCCCCTAACTTATTTCCATATTGCGTCATCGCACAACTGTATATAGCATAAAGTTTCCTAGGCATTAACATCAGACGCGATAATCACCTGATGAGTGTGGCAAGCTCCGCTTGTCATACGAAACAAATTTGTCGTGATTAAAGTTTTAAATGAAGTAACCTAAGTGTGCCTATTTTACTATTTCGCTCTACTTCGGTATTGAGCACTTTTTTCATATGTATTTAACCTACCTACTTCTATATATATATATATTATATATATTATATATATATATTATATTCTAAGGATTTATGGTGAAGGAAAATTCGAGTGTAGAATATATACATTTTAAGACCAAACCGGGAGCAGTTGCGAAAAATGCAACTACACAGGCCCTCCGGCAGGAATTGAACCCACGACCTTGCGATTCTAGTGCAATGCTCTGACCACTGAGCCACGGAGGCCGTTGCCGAGAGCTTGATCGCGAGTTCTGTATATATAATAAGGTGGTAATGCCAGGAGAGAATTGGGTATATTATAAATGATATTGGGCATTTCACTCGATTACATAGCATGTTCTAAGGATTTATGGTGAAGGAAAATTCGAGTGTAGAATATATACATTTTAAGACCAAACCGGGAGCAGTTGCGAAAAATGCAACTACACAGGCCCTATCATTTATAATATATATATATATATATATATATATATATATATATATATATATATATATATATATATAATTGTAGTAAATATTGCTGTCGCTACTCAGAGTTTCACGCGGTTAAGCGATCTTCAGGCAACTGACAGACCGTGTGTCACTAAACTCTATAAATACATTGGTGTTAGCAAAGTTGGTGTTTGGTTACGTGTCGGCACTTGGTAAAAATTTCCGTTCGTTTGTTTAGAGTGTTTTTATGCCTTCCTTTCATGATAAGTAGTTTTTCTTCCAGGCATAGGTTGCATCTTCTGGAACCAGCTTTATAAGCCGAAACTTTCTTTAGGATGGACCATTTTAAGCTGAACGCTCGTTTGGCAGATTTTAATTTCCAGATATACTTTGACAGCTCGGTGTCATTGGCATACTTCTGGTTGCTGAAGGACTTTATGTGGTTTCGGTACCTGGTTTTAAATTCGTTCGCTGTTACTCCAACATAAAGTTTTTTCTCGAGGTTATCGCGTGTTGATACTTCAGCTTGGTAAATCACACTTTCCGTGAGGCACCTACCTTCAGGCGGGCATTCTTGAGTTCGTCGGCAGTTACACATGCGAGTGTTGTTGGCTGTGTTGGTTTTGTTATCATGCCGTTTTAGAATTTTGTTATTGTGTTTGTTAATGAAGTTTTTCATGTTGTCAGTGCAACTATAACTAATTCTCACGGTGTGACGGTTAAAAATTTTGCTTAGTTTGTTAGATGGGGGGAAGTGTCTGTCGATTAGCCGTAAAAAGTTTTGTCCTATGTTAGTTTTGACGTTCTTACTGTAAGGGGGGTTGTACCATAACAAACTAAGCAAAATTTTTAACCGTCACACCGTGAGAATTAGTTATAGTTGCACTGACAACATGAAAAACTTCATTAACAAACACAATAACAAAATTCTAAAACGGCATGATAACAAAACCAACACAGCCAACAACACTCGCATGTGTAACTGCCGACGAACTGAAGAATGCCCGACTGAAGGTAGGTGCCTCACGAAAGTGTGATTTACCAAGCTGAAGTATCAACAAGCGATAACCTCGAGAAAAAACTTTATGTTGGAGTAACAGCGAACGAATTTAAAACCAGGTACCGAAACCACATAAAGTCCTTCAGCAACCAGAAGTATGCCAATGACACCGAGCTGTCAAAGTATATCTGGAAATTAAAATCTGCCAAACGAGCGTTCAGCTTAAAATGGTCCATCCTAAAGAAAGTTTCGGCTTATAAAGCTGATTCCAGAAGATGCAACCTATGCCTGGAAGAAAAACTACTTATCATGAAAGGAAGGCATAAAAACACTCTAAACAAACGAACGGAAATTTTTACCAAGTGCCGACACGTAACCAAACACCAACTTTGCTAACACCAATGTATTTATAGAGTTTAGTGACACACGGTCTGTCAGTTGCCTGAAGATCGCTTAACCGCGTGAAACTCTGAGTAGCGACAGCAATATTTACTACAATTATATTTTCGCTCTACCTTTATCAATGGTATTGAGCGCTCTGAAAACTAATGCTAGACTAGTAACGCTATTAATGTGGCATACTATTTTTGGTATATATATATATATATATATATATATATATATATATATATATATATATATACAAAATCTAGTAACAAAATTAAACGTATTTAGCAATGTTACTTTCGTTTTTTTTTACGTCAATGGCTTTTCCCTGTACGATATTCTAGTACACCACAGCAATTGATCTACAAAATTACTTCAAAGTTCATGTCATATCTCATAGAATTTCAACAATTTGACTTTATTGTGTCTAATTTTTTCCTTCCAGAAAGAGGTTGGAAAGATGTTTCAAGAAGATATAACAATATTAAATCTGCCCGCTCTGCCAGTGGTCAGCAGACTGTCGCCACGTCGTCTGATAGACGCGGAAGAAAAGGATATTGGTTTGATAAAACTATTTGACCCTTCGCAGGCAAACTCGGACAGAACCTAAAAGGTTATCTATATATAGACTATATATAATAATTTTTATACATAAGTCAAGTTATACACTGTCAATGAATGTTATTGCTTTCCCGCCATGGGTCAAAAACATGTCTTTTTAAGCAAAATGACAGACGCTAGCGTCTAATAAAAAAGATTGTTATCATATATAGCTCGCGCTGCATATGTAAACACATTATAATACAATAGTTTATTCTCACTCAGCTGGATATCTCCTTAAAATCGTTTACAAAAAAATTATAGACCGCAGATTGCTTTAGTAGTTTCCTTCCCATTTCTTTAAAAAAACTTCCTTTTTTAATGCATAGTTTCCGATATCCTTGTGCCTGTGTCGTCAAATTGAAAATATTGTCCGCATATTATCCTTGTTAGAAACGCGTTATCCCCCAGTTAAATACCCACGACTGTCCTTTGCCAATCACTAAATCAAATTATAAACCGAAATCACACGGGGATGTACTAAGTAATAGATAAATCCCGAGAACGAGGGATTTATGCTATATAAAGACCCGAGGACGCGAAGCGTCCGAGGGCTTTATATCGCATAAATCCCGACGTTCGAGGGATTTATCTGACTTAATTTATGATTGAGGAGGTTTTCCAACAAAGTTGGGGGTTTTTTTCTACCTTGGACAAAGATTTTCCTAGTTTTTTTCTTCATTTCGTATCTAATTAGTATTCAAGGTCTTTATGCGATATAAAGCCCTCGAAAGAACAAAGAAAACCGACTCAATCATAAATTAAAGACAGATATGACTAAACTTTTGTTTATAATCATCGGGTGCTTGTCGGTACAGACAGCTGTGTGGTTAGGCCTACTGAAAAATTATCATATAATTTATAGTGTATACATAAGCTACATTTCCATTCTCGAAAGCCTTAATCTCCACCCGACGAAAAGTGATTTTTATCAACTCTTTACCGTCGAGTGGAACACGGCCGTTAAATATATATATATATATGCCTGCTGTTGTTGTTGTTGAATGGCCTAATATATATGGGGGACGAAGTATGAGGTTTTCAACTCTATTCCAAGCAAGGTATTTTTAAGTCTAATTTGTTCTACAAAGGATGCGTATTGCTGTGATATCGTTTGCTACGGCTTTCTTCGTCAGTATCGTATTCGTGTTCGTTCTCTTGCGTATGTGGGTGAAACACGTGTTAGAAGAGACGAGAGTACCTTTGCTTAATCCAAAGAGTGACAGTACAACGCGGTTCCAGAAGCAGGAAGTACTACTCCTGCACAGTAGTAATGTCGTTACGTCGCGTATTACAGTTGTGTGAAGGAAACTCAGGAAAACACAACAAGAGGACGTACATGAAGTCCCTATAAGGCTTCCCTTCAAACGCGAATGGACAGACTAGCTTCTACCATTATTAACACATAGAAAGCACAGTCTCGACTAGAGAAGACAACGTGTTACTGTCACAAGCAACTCTATAATACAGATCGCAGATCAAGACATGCAGATCAGGACACGATACTTCACCAAAGCAGTCACAACATGAAATACAAAAATTCGAAAGAGCGAAAGATGTTTGGGAATTAATATTACAAATAGGCTAATTGTTTTTGTGGGCAACGAATGTAAATCGGTTTGCAATCACCTAATATCTGAAACATTGGAAGTTCACAACCACGTCAAATGTTGTTCGTATAAGAGAACCAGAAGCATGACGGGAAACAATATTGCAAGAAAACGTTCTCTCAAGGAAAATGGGATGTAAATACAGGACAGATGTACGACAATGACAGAGATGCAATTGTACATGCAAGACTTGAGCGATTCTAACTCATTGAAGAAGCTACCATTAGCGTGATTTGTGAAAAAATTATGCCCAGTAGGTAATAATGTGGGTTTACTGGAGATGAAACGTAAAAATAGCTCCAGGGGTGTTTAAATAAAATTTATACACCAAACGGATACCTAACAATCTGAGTAATTGAGCTTGACGAACGTCTACCAAGAGTCTGTGTATATACAATATAATCATCCGATACGAGATACTTCGACTATATTGGTTTACGAGCGTTAGTCTGTTCTATATATAAACTTTGTTATTTATAGTTCCGTGGGCCGGTCACAGATCCACAGAATAGAGTAAAGAGAATCTCCAAAAATAAGCATTGAGAAAGAATATTAAAACCTGGTTGTCATATGTCGCCGATTTGTGATTTATAGATGCATGTTAAAACGGGAAGTGCAGCAGCATGTTAAGTAATAAAGAACAATGCAGAAAAGCAGTGCTTTTATTCTTTTACTTAACATGCATCTAAATCATGGGTCGGCGACGATCGGCGACATATGAGAACCAGGCTTAAACGTTCATAGTTCTATTCAGTCTAAGAGGCATTATCAAATAATAGCAACTTACGAAAACAAATATATGTTATACTGTATACGGCATATGTTATAAATCTAAAGTAAAGTAAAGTAAAGTAAAGTAAAGTAAAGTAAAGTAAAGTAAAGTCAAAATATATAAACTTGTCTTGTTTTTCTCTTAATTGCATTCTTGTGTTTATAAGATAAGTATTTTTAAAGTTCGAATTCTAATTTAGTTTCTGAAATTGTCGGCTGATTAGGTTTAATCGCACTCACGGATCGAGCCCTTTTTCCGACGTGGCACGCTATCGGCTCTCCTTCGCGTACTGTATATAGTGGGGCTTTTTTTTTAGCGAAACGACATCGTTTTGACTGCGGTAACCATTAAAATTTGCGTTTATAATTGATGAGCAACGTGGGTGCAGATCTCAAGTTAGTCTTATCAGTCTCATCTCGCCATTTGTTTTCGCCACAAAGCAGAAACTCCTCAATGTAAAAGTATCTTTTCTTTGGCAACTTTGCATTAGTTATACTTTCAAAAATAAGGACTTACTGTCAACACTGGAGGTGTAGCGACGAGAGCCGATTTAGTAATGGCTTATGAATATACTGTAGGGAACAGCGTAACGGCTGAATGTAAATGAACATTAGGAGTATGTATTTTTGGGTTTGTTATCTGAGT
>OZ036002.1:7153142-7160642 GCA_964035015.1 Corallium rubrum
TTCACAGTTGATACCAAAATAAATTACGTTATTCCAACTTCAAAATCTCATTAATAATTCACGAGGAAAACACAAAGGAAATCAGTATCATGCATGTGGTTTGATAAAAAATCTGATAAAAAAATTCCCCTGATTTACATAAATTTTGTCAAAGTTAATAGGCACTAGTGGCTCAAATTCAGCTTTTTCTGAGTTAAAATGATCTTATTTAACCTTTTCTACGACTCTTAAACAAAGTGTTCATCATTTACACTTACAATTTCATAAATAAGTTCGGCTCGCCATTGTAAATGCCCATAAAGATCGGCCGCTCATGATTACTTAATAGTTAATACAAGAAGTAATTACATTATTTTTACTTAAAGTTTTGTACTGCAAAATACAGAATAAGATTTTTGGCATATCCAAGTTTAATATATTTTTCTGTAAAAAAAGTAAAGTTCGCACCTGGCTTTAAATGTCTTTTCACGATAAGTTCGTTTTGTTGCTGATCTCTGCCGCCAATCACGAGATAATTCTCGGAACTGATAAACCAAAAAAATTTCTCAAACCTAAGAAAGTTGAAAAAGAAAAGATTAAGCCGTAAATAAATTTTAAAAAAATGTTTCAATATATAAAGTCAATTCAACCTTTCTTAAAGGATAAGTTGAAAGACTGTTTCTAAAAATAAAGAAATGGAATTTTGAGGGGAAAACGGAAAGGAAGCTTTTCTTACCAGTAAACCTTTCTCGCTTTGCGAATGCTTGTTGTTGTGGCGACTTCCTTCAGCGTTTCTTTAGTTTTCTTCTCAGCTGATTTTAAAGCCTGTTGGGAGGTTGTAAGAAAATTGTACTTAACTCTTTTAACTACTGTAGGCGCATTCGTTAGATAGACTTGAAGACCAGAAATGAAACTAACCTTCTTAGAGGCTTCAACTGTCCTCTGTTCTTTTGTTGCAGCTTGCCGTTTTCTAGTGTAGTAACTGACAAAAATACAAAACAAAATTAGAATAACAACACAAGTCGGACAGGACTCAACTCTAGTTTATTTCAACATTGCCTTAGTTAACACAAGACTATGGTATTTCCGCAAGTGATTTCCAAATACCTATCCACAAAATCATAAAAACCTTATCACACTCACCTTCGTGCATTAGCGTACGCAGTTAGTGCGAGATCAATGTCCACCTTAAATAAGACTGGTTTCTAAAAATTAAAACACAACAATAAAAATGTCAATACTCACACGTGGTTCAATAATCTTTTGCAACTTTTTTGTAAGTTCTGAGTTGAAGACACAACGAGCCATGTACATTTACGCCAATTGGTAGAAAACTTACTTTTTTGGTTGTTTGTTGTGTATTCTCATCATCACTGTCGCTGCTATCCTGTTCGTTAAACTGATCTCTAATGAGAGTTGTGTAAGAAATAAAAAACATACATAACTTGTAAGAAAAGAAAAACATACATAACTTGATCAGATAAAGAAATACCACATCATCCATCCATCCATCCTTCCTTCCTTCCTTCCTTCCTTCCTTCCTTCCTTCCTTCCTTCCTTCCTTCCTTCCTTCCTTCCTTCCTTCCTTCCTTCCTTCCTTCCTTCCTTCCTTCCTTCCTTCCTTCCTTCCTTCGTTCGTTCGTTCGTTCCTTCCCTCCTTCCTTCCTTCCTTCCTTCCTTCCTTCCTTCCTTCCTTCCTTCCTTCCTTATTTCCTTCCTCATGCTCTCAGTCCCTCCCTCCCACCTCTCTCTTCTTTCTATCCCTATTCTCTCTTCCTATAACTTACTTAAGAGCCATCATAATATGATTGGTCTCCAATTTCAAATTCTTGATCGCCATGGCAACACTGTCGCCACGGGCTTGAGCCTCTTTTACAATGGTATTAATCTCTGCCCAGTCGATCTGATTGGCTATTGCACTATTCACCACTTTAATGGCTTGGTCAACCTAGCAAAAACAAAACAATGCAAGCTAAACAGAGAGAAAATATAAAAGCTACAAAAACTTCACCTGTTGAGGTCAAAGAACGCTTTAGTTTTGGTCACTCTCTTACAGAGAGACACAGAAAGACAGACAGACAGACAGACAGACAGACAGACAGACAGACAGACAGACAGACAGACAGACAGACAGACAGACAGACAGACAGACAGACAGACAGACAGACAGACAGACAGACAGACAGACAGACAGACAGACAGACAGACAGACAGACAGACAGACAGAAATATTTATTTGCATTCGGAGTTTCTTCAGTTTTTTACAAAACTGCTTTCCAAGAAAGCCGAAGATATTTAAAAAGTTTTTAAAAAGTTAATTTGAGGAAGCAAGTGATGAGAGAGATTTCTTAAAATTATTAAGACTAATTTCACATCTCATTTGACTTGGTAATTCGTTCCAGATTTGTACGCCTCTATAAATAAACGTCTTTTTCAAATACTCAGTGAGTGGTTTTGGTAAGACGAGTGACATTTCTTTATTTCGTAATGCATAAGTATTATCTAAGGTATAGATTTTAAAATGGTCTCGTAGGTAAGAGGGTGCCATATTATTTAATACCTTATACATCATTATTGTCATGTGTTCAGCACGTGAATGGCATAGCCTTTTCCAGTGCAATTGATCTATTAGTTCACTAGATCTGACCTCATAGCCCTGGCTTGTAATTACTCGTGCTGCCCGATTTTGCAACTTTTGTAATCTAGTAGCAGTTGTAATTGGCATGTTGTCCCATACTACATCGCAATAGTCAAATAATGGTTGAATTAACGACTTATATATTGTTTGCGATGTTTCCAGTGGAACAAACTGTTTTACTTGGCGAAGGCCAGAGATAGCAGCACATATTTTTTTAGAAAGATGATCAATATGATCTATTCATGATAACCTTTCATCTATATATACTCCTAACGATTTGGTAACCCTAACTCGGTTTATAGGTTTTCCATCCAAAAATAAATAAGGAATATTTCTAATTTTGGCAAGACTATGGTCAGATCCAATAAACATGTGCTCTGTTTTTGTGGCATTAATATTAAGCTTGTTTGCCTTCAACCATTCATTAACATTTTTTAGATCTTGGTTGGCAAGATAAGCTATTTCTTGTAGTGATGCTCCGGTTGTTGTGATATTTGTATCATCAGCATACATTCGAACAGTGGAATGTTGCATACAACGCGGTAGATCATTAATATATACAAGAAAGACAGACAGACAGACAGACAGACAGACAGACAGACAGACAGACAGACAGACAGACAGACAGACAGACAGACAGACAGACAGACAGACAGACAGACAGACAGACAGACAGACAGACAGACAGACAGACAGACAGACAGACAGACAGACAGACAGACAGACAGACAGACAGACAGACAGACAGACAGACAGACAGACAGACAGACAGACAGACAGACAGACAGACAGACAGACAGACAGACAGACAGACAGACAGACAGACAGACAGACAGACAGACAGACAGACAGACAGACAGACAGACAGACAGACAGACAGACAGACAGACAGACAGACAGACAGACAGACAGACAGACAGACAGACAGACAGACAGACAGACAGACAGACAGACAGACAGACAGACAGACAGACAACAAACAAACAAACAAACAAACAAACAAACAAACAAACAAACAAACAAACAAACAAACAAACAAACAAACAAACAAACAAACAAACAAACAAACAAACAAACAAACAAACAAACAAACAAACAAACAAACAAACAAACAAACAAACAAACAAACAAACAAACAAACAAACAAACAAACAAACAAACAAACAAACAAACAAACAAACAAACAAACAAACAAACAAACAAACAAACAAACAAACAAACAAACAAACAAACAAACAAACAAACAAACAAACAAACAAACAAACAAACAAACAAACAAACAAACAGACAGACACAGACAACACTACTACATTCATACAGCAATCACAAAAAGTGTGAACAGCAACAGTAAATAAGAAGTTTGTAACTTTTGGTCAGATAAAACTTTTCTCACCAGTGGTAAGTTAATTTCAATTAATCTTGCTTTTTCCATATCTTCTTCCTAAGTAAAGAAAATCTTAAAATTCAATGTAGTTTTTTCACATTATTTTTCCCTTGTGCACTCATATTTTTATTGAAAACCTTCAGCGTTTTAAAAGTAAATAATGAACATGGATAAACCAAGATATGTGATCATACTTGTGCTTTTTGTAAATTATCCAGACGCTTTTCATGGTCCTTTTTTACATTATCAAGTTTCTTCAAAACAGCTTTCTCCTGCTGAAGCGCCTTCGTATCAAGCTTCTGACTCTCAATTTTGCTAAAGAACTCATCAACGGCCTAAAAAAGGCATGAAAAATTAACTTTATATTTAAGTAAAAAGCTCAAAGATTAGAAATAATTAGGATACGTTCGTTTGGAACTAACTTTAAATACTGCCAAAAGGGTTATAAATTTTCTTTAAAGAAAACAACTTACCTTATTGAAAGATTCAAATTCTAAATATATAGATTCCTTATGTTGATTAAAAAGGAAAGGATGGAATTCTTGGTAGCTAAAAATGGTAATTAAAAGAGATCTGATTCACTTTACTGTGACAAAAACGAAAAACTCCGCTCGAAACGTCATTTTTTCGTTCCAACAACATTTACAACGGCGAGCCGAAATTAACAAATAAAACATAAAGCTCCGTGCGTATGTACTCCTATAAAGGCACGTTTGACGTCATTTGAACACGAAAGAAGTTGAGTAGAGGCACGAGGCGATAGCCGAGTGCCTTTACACTTCTTTCGTGTTCGAATGACGTCAAACGTGGCTTTATAAGAGTACATATGCACAGGAGCGGTATGTTTTATTTGTTTTATAAAATAAGAAGAAGCAAAACTAAGCTAAAAGTGAGGTAGTTTTGGAATTTGGCGGGCTTTTCCGGCCAGCTGACGCCATTCTACGCCATATTACGTCATTCATGATCTATGTTCTCTTATAAATGCACGGAGTCCAGCCAATCAGAGCGTGCGTAGAGGACACCTTATTTTATAATAGGATTTATCACACATCTAAGTAATTGTGTAAGTTTATCACCAATGTAAGCCGTTTAAGCCGAGAAAATCAATCAGAAAGTTTATGTAAATCAGGACGAATTTTGTATCCGATTTTACAACACTTGATTAAACATGCCATTCATTTCTTTTGAATTTGCGTCATGAATTATTAATGATTTGAGAAATGGGTCATTCCAGAAAAGATCCGTACCTCCCCCACAGAGGAAATTTGTGCCATCCGGGGAGGGGAGGGGGGTAAATCTACTTCTGATAATAGTAAAATGTAGAAGGGGGGAGGGGGTCAACTTCACATTTCCTCCGTGGGGGAGGTGTGGATGTTTTCTGGAATGACCCAATATATATATTTACCACATAATTAACTTACGTTAACAAATCGTTTTCAACAGAATTACTCTGATCACTACTAGTTCCAGGTTTTTTATCTCTTTTCTGAATAATATAACCCTGTGTTTGGAACAAAAAAAATAATTGAAATATCAGAGAGAGAAAATGCACCAAAAAAAGAAGTTACCGTAATTTAAGGAGTTATAGAATTTTACGAACTGAAGTAAAAGGCTTTTTTCATATTACAGATATTTCTACGAAGCTTAAATCAACGTCTTAATAAAATTTAGAGCATTTTATCCTCAAGCTAGTCTTGAAAAAAAATACTACAACTTTTAAAGAATTTTAACAAAAAAACTAGATTTGTACAGAAATTATACATTACCTTACATGGCGAGCTTCTCGCAGTTTCTAAATATTTTTCAGCCATGGTAAGAGCCTCCATAATCCTTGGAAGATCTACACAAGTATAGTCCCAAAACACATAAAAATAGGTACAAAACGCGTGCATGTCAATTGTCCAATTAAAGTGCATTTTTTTGGTAGTGAATTACAGGAGTATTATAATTTTTTTTCTTTTAAAGGTGAATCATAGTTGTTACTGCGCATTCTCTGTGTTTGTTTAAATTTATTTGTTGATAGTTTGTTGTTCTTCCAGGTGAGTGAAATTTGAAACTGTGTTTTTAGATAATCAACTGCATTTGACATTTCAGCTGCATTTTTTTGTGTAAGCCTCACAAACAAACAAACAAACAAACAAACAAACAAACAAACAAACAAACAAACAAACAAACAAACAAACAAACAAACAAACAAACAAACAAACAAACAAACAAACAAACAAACAAACAAACAAACAAACAAACAAACAAACAAACAAACAAACAAACAAACAAACAAACAAACAAACAAACAAACAAACAAACAAACAAACAAACAAACAAACAAACAAACAAACAAACAAACAAACAAACAAACAAACAAACAAACAAACAAACAAACAAACAAACAAACAAACAAACAAACAAACAAACAAACAAACAAACAAACAAACAAACAAACAAACAAACAAACAAACAAACAAACAAACAAACAAACAAACAAACAAACAAACAAACAAACAAACAAACAAACAAACAAACAAACAAACAAACAAACAAACAAACAAACAAACAAACAAACAAACAAACAAACAAACAAACAAACAAACAAACAAACAAACAAACAAACAAACAAACAAACAAACAAACAAACAAACAAACAAACAAACAAACAAACAAACAAACAAACAAACAAACAAACAAACAAACAAACAAACAAACAAACAAACAAACAAACAAACAAACAAACAAACAAACAAACAAATGAACATGCGAACGAACGAACGAACGAACGAACGAACGAACGAACGAACGAACGAACGAACGAACGAACGAACGAACGAACGAACGAACGAACGAACGAACGAACGAACGAACGAACGAACGAACGAACAAACAAACAAACAAACAAACAAACAAACAAACAAACAAACAAACAAACAAACAAACAAACAAACAAACAAACAAACAAACAAACAAACAAACAAACATGATTCATCTTTAAACATGCACTATAAATAAACATTAAAAGGTAAACGCCTAACGGTTCTATACAGGTACAGGTATATACGCGTAACGACATGTAGAAAGATCTATCAAGAATCTAAGACGAACCTTGATCTAGTTTAATATCCTCCTCGATCTTTGCGTTTACAATAAATCCCACATGGTTGAGACAATGATCGAGTAAAGCTGGACCAAAGACTACAAGAAAATGTAATTATGTTTTTATGTAAATCAAGTAGCTTTATTCTTAAACGTAAGTTGTGTTGTATAAATCGTACACCATCTAATACGACACACATGTAATATGGCACAAGCTGTTAGCGCGCTGCATATCACCACTGAAATTAAGCCAGGTCGAATGGGGTTGGTACTTGGATGGGTGACCACCTTAGCTTCATCTGAGTAGAGTCGTTGGTTCTTTCCTGTGCTTCAAGGATTTTTCACCAAGTTCTCCGGTTTTTCCTCCCTCCACAAAATCAACACCGTATAGTTTCCTCAGTTACAGTCAAAA
>OZ036002.1:7165642-7283142 GCA_964035015.1 Corallium rubrum
CAATACATACTTGACCAGTTTTATAAGATATGTTTTGTTATCAATGTCGTAAATATTGTTCACTCTCATGCCAATAAACCTTTGGTAAAGATGGAAAAAGAAAGTATTGTATTATATTGCACCATGATAAACACTAATTTATATATAGTAGCAATATTATTAGATGAAATTTTGGTATGATGTGAAAAAAGTATGTAGATTGGACTGAGAAAAGCAGTGGGGGGCAAAAGATGTTTTATACTAATAAAGTAAATGGTTTGAACTTAGGATTAGTATGTGTTTGTGAAAATTGATTGTCTAGGTTAGTGTAGTCTTGAGAAAGACTGTTGTTAGTGACTGATGTTTCGATGGCATCAGCAGCAGTGATCATCGCAGAGTCAAGTGAAAGGTTTCTGCCAGGTTCACCTATATTTATGTGTCTGGTTCATTATGTCATGATTGCGGTATGTGTGGAATCTGTGGAATCTGTGGTGGGTGTTGCTGGGGAGGTGGGTGTTGTTCATGGTGTTGTTGGTATTTGTTTGTCAGTGTTGTGTGTGTGTGTGTTATATTGAATAATTTTTTTTAATTTTCCTTACCTTTGTATGTCTGTAATAACAGCACAAATATCTATGGTAGTAAATCTAGACTTCATGTTCACAATAAACACTTTAAAACGTTATTAAGACATCCATTGATTTAAATCAAAACATTAAATACACGTGAGTGTTTCAAATTTTCTGTCTCTTCCACCATTTTGTTCCTAGAGGATATATAACCCGAGGGTATTCTTTCCCTATGGGTACCTCAACCACCCGGGGGTATTCTTTTCCTGGGGGTACAAAGCACGGTTGCCGGTTGGAAACTGACAAAGTTTTTGTCTTTTCATCTTGCGTTGGATATTCATGTGTTTCTTTAACGGATTTTGCTCAGACCATGAGTGTTTTTAAACCGTAAAGACTTCCACTTTATTATGGATGAACTCAAGTTTCCAGAGATACCGAATAAAGATGAATACGAGGTAGGATTTAGAATTTTAAAGCAAAATTTGACAGATGCTTTGACTTTGTTGTTTATTGATGAAAAGAAATTGGTCAAGTTGATAATGAACCTCTTTATCTAATCGATTACCTTGAGAAGTTTGGATTGTGTTATAAATCAGTTTCAAGAAGAAAAAAGCTATTAAAAGGTTATATTTGACCTAGTTATATTGAAGTATAAAGTGTTTATTCAATTTGGTATGATGTTTGCACAAATAATTAATGGCTTAGTTGCTTTATTACTTACTACACAGTACACATGCCTCAGAAAAAAATGTAGTGTAGTTAATTTTATTATATATTATAATGATATGATTAGATCATGTATTGTGAATATCTATGGTGAATATCAACAGTTAATAGTAGGATTGCACTATACTAGATTCTGATTGGGCGACACAGTGACACCAGTAGGAGACTGGATGGTCAATCTGAAGGCTACTGGCCAGTTTAGAATTAGAAAAAATAAGTTGGACTAAAGTTAAATCTGACTTTCCCTACAGGGTGGTTGTATGGTGGGGTTCACTATTACTGGTGTGCATCTTACATCATTGCCGCCATGTTGGTTGACATTTTCAAGATTTTCATTATCTGCAATTATAATATCATCCAACATGGTGAAAATATCTTTGTCCTTCGAATCTCAAGGGATTGGTTGCACACCACCTATACCAGTATTAGCAAAGGGAAAACTTGGTAAACTGCTGAGGCTTTTAATAACTGCTGTTATTGCTTTGTTCAGGCATTGCTTTTGGTTAATGCTGTATCTTATTATTGGTACAGTACATAGTACGTACATACTGTGCATACATACAGTATCAGCAGTATATATACTGTTTTTGTCCTATGATTATGTGTTGATCAAGGTAATTTTCATCAAAGTAATAACTTTCACATGCTGATAATAAATAGTTAGTACTTTTTATTTCTGCTAGGACTGGTATTATTGTAAAAGACGAGAAATGCAGGTGAACATTTGTTTATAAAGTATAGCAAGTTATCATGGTAATTTTTTATTGAATTATCAAATGAAAATATTATGAAAATATTGTGTAGGAAGTATTACCAGGAGTGTTCCTTGGACCTTACTCAGTTGCTACAAAATCAAAGGTACCTGTACTGTATAGATGAATATTTTTATTATATGACTATTAATAATTTATGTCCTGGCTAGTTTGGTAATTATTTACGTAGTTACACACTGCTTATTAGTATTGAAATTTATATTAAGTACTGCACTGTACAGTTTATAATTAATTTAGTACATATTTCCATGTACATGTACTGTATTCATGATGGCCCCTTCCATTTGCTAGCTAAATTTTCTTCTGGAAAATGGAATTACTCACATTATTTGTATCAGGCAAGACATGGAAGCTAATTTTGTCAAACCTAATTTCCCAGATAATTTCACGTAAGTTATGCTAAAACATAAAAATTTTTAACAAAAAAATTATTCTGTATTATGCAATATTATAAATACTGTAATGTATACTAATTGAAAGCTTCATGTTTTTAGGTATCTTGTACTGAATATTGCAGATAAAACCACTGAGAATATTATTAGACACTTCCCTATGGTACTGCAGTACATTGAAATTAAATTTATTATTTTTTATTAGCATAATTAGTTATAAAGTTATAAATTTGTTCACTTCCCTTTTTAATATATATAACCAGTTTATTTTATGTTACTTTCTTTTTTAGTTTCTGTTCAATCTGAATCAATATTTCTTTCTTTCTTTAAGGTAAAAACATTTCTAAATGAATGTCAAGGCAACAAGGGTATGTTTTAATTTTTTATCCCTTTGTGTCATCTGTGGTTTATCTTTTGGTGTATCTAGTTTAGTTGTGGTTAATCTGTTCCTACCTACATTATTAGACAGCCATATGGATTTACTCACTACAGTACAGTACTAAGACAGAATGACTTGATTTTGTAATTTATTTGACAAACCATTTTAGGTAAAGCTTTAATTCATGGAAATACAGGAATTTCTAGAAGGTAAACTGTTTGATAATTTAACCCAGAAGGGGCTGTTATTTATAAATAAATAATTTTGCTTTTTTTCTTTATTTTTAGTGCTGCATTATTAATAGCATACATAATGGAAACATATGGTATGGCATATCGGTAGGTCTGTCTTGTCCAAGACTGTACTAGTACTTGTCTTGTAGTATACTGTAACAGCACTGTACACAGGGGAGCCCACTCATTAACTTTGGAGCACGTGAAATCATGTCAAGGACTGGGGCGAGTAAGTCAAGGCAGAGGGGAGGGACCCATCATTTTCTCTCCCCCTGATGTGCTTCAAAATTAGTGAGTGGGCTCCCTGTGCACTGTACTTGCACTGTAACTGCACTATACTGTACTGTACTGTAATGTAATGTAATGTAATGTAATGTAATGTAATGTAATGTAATGTAATGTACAGTAAGCATTGCATACAGTACTGTTTCAAGTGTTACCGGTACTGCAGCTAAACTTTTTTCTATCAAACCAGGGAAGCATTTCAATATGTTCAACAAAAGAGGTTCTGCATTAACCCCAATGAAGGTTTTAGTCAACAATTAAAGGTAAACTTGCTTTAATATTTAAAGCTGCTCTATTAGAGCTACATGTAAACATAAAACACTGTATTTAATATTTTACCTCTAGGAATATGAACCCATATATTTGGCCAACTATCAGATGCGACTATTTAACAGCCAAGAGCCTGGGGGCCGCAGAGGTACAGTAGTTTGAACAAATACATGCATTCATAGCTTTGAACTACGGTAACAAAACACCTGTTGTATTGTTTGTAGAAAGTGTCAAAAGGCCTTATGAAGGTGATACTGAGGAGATGCAGTGCAGCTGAAACATATATTATTTCATGCTAGCAAGGACAAGCTGGAAAACCACATTCTTACTCTCGAGTTCAGTGGAAAAAAACCCAACAAAATACAAAACAGTCAAATTTTGTATCTTGTTGCAAACATCTAGGTGTTCATCACAACAATGATTAAACAAAGTTTAACTGGCGTAGTTAGATATAAGTTAGGCAACTGAACTAAAGGTGAGGTCATACGGGCCACATTTTTCGCCAATTTGCAACGCAACTTTGTTAAAGCGTTGTTGCACGTAGTATACCATCACCGCTGCCAAACGTTTTGCGCATGTGCGACGTCCGAGCTCGTCCTCGGAAAAAGAGCGGGAAAACACTGAAATATTTGGACTGGTCCGAGAGTCCGACACAAAAGTTAAAATTATAAGCACACTACCAAAAAGATAAGGTAGGTAATTTGTGCATGGCTTCCTTGTCAATATTGTAACATATGCTGAATTTACCCCTTCGTAATTTTCTTTACCCTTTTTTTAAAAAACAAATGAATAGTCGAGTCTTACTTAGTCTTCACTGTCTGGTTGTTGTCACCACGGCTAGTTCCCACTTCTCTTGCAATGTTTACTCAGCGAATTCACTCATGCGCAAACGTTTGGCAGCGGTGTTCCATCCACCTTAAACATTGCCACGCAACAATGATTTTGTTGCAAGTTGAAAACATTTTGTTGAAAAAAGTAGACTTCAGTTCTACTTGCTGCAACATGCTTATTCAACTTACAACAAAATCATTGTTGCGTGACAATGTTTAAGGTGGATGGTAATACGTGCAACAACGCTTTTTAACTTGCAACGCAACAAAGTTGCATCAATTTGTTGCTAGTATTACTTCACCTTAAGGAAATGTGTACAAAAAAAGCACGTTCTGCACCAGACGTAATGATGTCAATTCTGATTACACCTATTGTGGTATATATCTACCACCTCGGAAGAAAACGACTCAGACAGGGTCTATGGACTATAGAAGCTATATAAACCAACACACACACACACACACACACACACACACACACACACACACACACACACACACACACACACACACACACAAACCGCTTTACCTTCTTCCTACATGCAAAAGTTAATACCTTTCATCGTGCATATTTAATAAAACCCAGTATTAGTATTATTTTAAATAGACTTGACATTTACACCGGAACAACATGTGTTTTTTGCACGTGTAATATTTGTTGAGACATCGACTTCTAGGGTGTGTTTGTTTGGGACCATTTCGGAGTAGAAATAGCCAAAATAACGTATACGAATGGTAGTTTAGGAGTTCTTCTTAATCTGAAATATTCAGAATACCATCCGTTGTAGGGATTGCCACATATTTCAACAAATATGCCGCCATTTTGCATTTGATGTTCATGGGCGCCGCCATCTTTGGTTTGATGACGTCATCAAATCCAAGATGGCGGCGCTTATGATGTCTATTTTATATGTTCAAACATGCGGGGGGGGGGGGGGGGAAGGCTTTAAGCTCCCTAGATTAACCAGAATAACCTATCGTTTGGAAAACGAGAGAGAGAACGAGAGATCAGGCTATTTTGGAGTATTTCTGAAATTCTTATTCCGGAATAGCTTAAATGAATTCCCCCTTATAATGTGTTGCCATTTTAGTCTCTTATTTTTGGTTGCACCGTTGGATATAGTAAAATCTTATAGAAATGTTGAAAATAGTATGTTGTCTACCTTGTACATTTAATTCGTACACAACTTCTACAGACGTGCTTTGACAATATGTTGATTATGAAAAATATTTGTAAAAAGTAAAAAAAATAAGAATATATATAAGAACTGTTTTTCAAGTGTCGCATTTGTTCATTCGTTCTCTTAATTAAATATGCTAAAATGAACTGAAATGGGGGAATGTGGCAGCCATGTAGGAAAATGTGAAATATTGGTCGTTTTTGAAGCTATTCAAAACATTCTCACTCGGCTATCAGTGCTACCGCCTCGTGTTTTAAATCTGACGTTTACGCTGCTTGTTTTAGACAATGCTTGAAGTGCCTATGAAGCGAAAATTATTATTGTCTTAAATGAAAGAACTCTCAAAACGACAAAGTAACATCTTTTGCAGATCTTCTTTTCCGTGCCTCGTTGTTGAGATATTTCAATTTTTTTGATAATGAGTTATCAGAGAAGGTTCGGTATCTGTTATCATATTAAACGAAATCAAGTAAAAATCTGTATGTCTAATGCCGTATGCGAAATAGACCAACAGGATCGGCTTCGAAGTGATTTCGTTTGATAATAGCAAAGATATAGAACTTTCTCCGATAACTCACTATACACGTGTGATGTCAAAGTGTTTAATTTGCATATCAAAGAAACTGAAATATCTCAACAACGAAGCACGGAAACGAAGATCTGCAAAAGGTGTTACGTTGTAGTTTTAAGAGTTCTTTCATTTAAGACAATAATAATTTTCGCTTCATAGGCACTTTAAATTTCGGTGAATAACAATGCATCGTTCACTGGTTTTTAGAAACCTTTATTTCTCTGTCAAAATTCCAAGAACTTTATTTTTAAAGTTGTTACAGACTAATCGAAAGGGAAAAATCCAGGGTTTTTTGGAGCTAATACAATAGTCACGATAAAACAGTTTTTTAAAGCTATTCTTCTTCTTCATCACTTCCGCCAACAAAATAAGCCTCGGTCTTTCTAATAGGCGATCGACGTCCGTTGACCAGGATATTTATAATTCTCTCTTCGTCGTAAGAAGTTTCTTTCTTTGCGTAGACATACAGATAGCCATCTTTTCCAACCCTGGATCTGAGAGATCTTATATTGACGTCTCTGGGAAGCTTGAAGTTACGAGTGAATTGACGTGTGATGCGTCTTCCCTTCTCTTCAGTCTCTTGTTTGCCGCTGATAATCAGATCATCTCCGGACACCTTCACTTCAACTTCTTCTGGTTTGTAATGACTCACGTCTAAGACAACCTCGAACTTGTCGTCGTCACTCATGATTTCCCCACCAGCAATCTTCCTCGGTTGGGTCTCGCGTTTTGGACGCGGTGCTTCGATCCTAAGCATACCATCGGTGTACCTTGTGCTCACCTTCTTGGGATCAACGCCCTCAGGGACGGTGTAGAATCGCTCGAATTCACTGGCGTCAAAACCATTCTCACGTTCTGTAACGTGACGTCCTTTCACGTAGATCTTCATATCGCGTACCTCGATATCGATCTCTTCTTGTTTGTACTGGTACAGGTCGATCTGGGCAATCACCATTGTGTTGCGTGTCGAGGTGATGGCAGTTTCCCATCTTTGTTTCGCTGTGCTGTGGGTTTGTTCGTATGAATCATCGAATTCATCACCGGCTTCTTCCACATCCCTCGTGTAGCTGTCAGTCGTCCTGTGGGAGAAATAAAATAATCACTAGTCATTTTAAAATTACATCAAATTTAATATAACATTCTCCACTTGAGTTCACTGTCCACAATAATTATCCCAACAACAAAAGGGATTTAGAGGGATTTAGTCAATCTGAAACTGATCACCTGTTTCACAGTATTGTGTTACCTAACATAACCTATGGCTTATCAGTTTATTGTGCATCTGACGCTGAAATTACTGCAATTCAGGTTTTTTTAAATCGTTGTTTTAAACGTAAATACATTTCTCAGCCGATTAAGATTCGAATGTTATTGGAAAAACAAGATTATAACCTTCGAAATATATCTAGTCTGCGCCCGAAAGTAAACTCCGAGATTCAAGAATAGTTTTACTAATCGTCTAATGTTTAACTATAATCTAGCTATCTGAAATATTTGTATACCTATATATTATATATGTTTGTACTATAGTCCAATTGTAACTAGTTTTCATTGTATGCTTACTATGTATGATATACCTGTATTTTTATCTTATGCAATAAATACCATTATTATTATTATTACCATTATTATAAGATGAAGAATTAAAGTGCATATATAAACCCAAATTTTTTATCATCTGAATACATTCTACATAGAGCAAACAGTTGTTCAGTGAAATATTTTTTTGATTGGAATGTTATTTTGGCGATTCGCGTTTCTAGTATGCATGGTAATGAGATGACGTCTATGTAGGCATTTGGCTTTCTTTCTCTTTTTGGCAAGATAAACAACCTGAGAATTTTTGTGGAAAAACTCATACAATATGGAACATATAAATAAGTTTTGTGGAAACACCACGTAAAATATTTCTTTGCTAAGCTTTCAGCCTGTTGACTCAGGCCTTCATCAGAGCAATGACAACAAGTTGTTGGCTCACGTCATTTATAAACTAAGCAACTGATCAATTAAATCACGTAAGAATACAATCGCGTATCACGTTAATTTTATTAATTAGAAAACAAAATCAAGAATGTTCTCCGAATAGGGCACGCCACGTGCTATTTAATGGCTGTCCCTCCTGAGAAATAGTGTGATGTTCTCAGGAGGGACAGCTTACAGGAGGGACAGCCATTAAATAGCACGTGGCGTGCACTATTCGGAGAACATTCTTGATTTTGTTTTCCAATTAATAAAATTAACGTGATACGCCATTGTATTCTTACGTGATTTAATTGATCAGTTGCTTAGTTTATAAATGACGTGAGCCAACAACTTGTTGTCATTGCTCTGATGAAGGCCTGAGTCAACAGGCCGAAAGCTTAGCAAAGAAATATTTTACGTGGTGTTTCCACAAAACTTATTTATATTACTTTATCGCCATGAAAACGTTCAAAGAATTAATATGGAACATGTTGTTGAAACACACCATTAATGGCAGAATTGGGGGTCATGTCACTCCTGCAAATAAATATTGTATAGATAATGACTACTTTGGCGTCATCTCATTACCATTTTGAAAACAAAAATCGCTATAAAGGGTTCGAATCCCAGCCAGTATGGTTCGTTATTCGGTTATAGCATCTATCATTAAACCAGAAGAACTAATCTTCGAATTGATTTCTTCAAGAAAGAGAAAAATTCCGAAAAAAATGTGTTTTCTATATTGAATTTTGGATAAACACACAATTTTCATTTTTGATTTCAAATTCTGCATCTAATAAATAAAGCGAGATTCGCAACGGATTCAGAAGTTTTTCCTCTTCGCTCTTTCACACTAACTATATACGCTTTCAAAAAAGCTTCTCGTATATCCAGAATAAATCGTCACGAGACTTTGATTATACGGAAAATTTATTTATAATCAAAATCAAAATGTGTTTTAACACCAAATGATGTTAACTTACCTGCAATAAACTACCATTGCACATAGAATATCTACTGCATAATATCGTTCTGACTTCACCAGAAGATTGTAAGTTGGTAAAACATTATTTTTTTTGGTAAAATTTAAATTAAGCTCTTACCTTTTCTTGTGAGGGACATTTATTCCAGTGACATGAAAACTCATATTTATTTTATCAAGTAAATCTTCAGAGCTTAAGCTGCACGAACTGGTCTGTTTTAGAACCCGAGAGACACTGTACTAAACCAGTATTAAAAGATTTATATACGTCAAGGCCAGGGGAATATAAGGTGTTTCGTTAAGGAAACGAATCTCGTATCCTTTCTCCTTTAACAATGCGCTCGTTCAATCTGAAACTACTAATATATTGGAATATTCATTTGAGATTTTCACACTTCCTGGCTTAACACATTGTGTTCGAACTCATGTACAATGAAATCGATATTTTTACTTTAATTACATTGAATTACGAAATATCATTGATGTATATTCTATCACGAAAAACAAAACCGAACCAAATCCCAAACCTCTGATTGATAATGCGCTATATCAGACTGGAGGAAAATTGAAAAGATTACGATTTGAGGGCATGTGATATGGGCAAATTTCAAGTAGGACAAAGTGATAAAGAGCACGCTTCAATCCCTTTATTACAAAGCAAACACATTTGCACAATGTTATGTAGGGGGGTCACTTGTGTGTCTTTTACCAATGATTGCATGCATTATGCAGGATATTTTGTGATGACCAACTAAAACTGAGGAGATATTGTGGAATTACCGGTAATCGCTATGAAAAGATTACGAACTTCAAACACTTGTACGTGTTATGGAAAAATTACGATTCACAACAATTTAAAGATTTTTCCAAACGACTGATACAGGACAGTAACTCCTATATCTATATTCTCCAGTCGATGCTATATGAAAAAGATTGTCTTATATAGACAAGGGATATTTGTAAACTTACGTAAATTGAAAATTGCTTCATTAACTCTTTCCTGTCCAAATTGGTCTAGTATTTTATTCTGGCTAACGCCAGACGCTTTTTATTCACCTATGGGAAGCCCTCGGACAGGAATGAGTTAATCCACGAAGAATATATACAAGAAACTACAGTCAAAAAAATATGATTTTATTTTTAATACAGAATTCGGAATCTATTATTTAATTAGTATAGTTGTTTCCTAGGCCTATAGGAACGTGACATTTGTCAGCATATTATTTATTGCACGCAACTCGATGAAGCAAAGGACATGCATCATTCACTCATTCACTCACTAAACTCCTTTACACACTGACAAATTTTGCCGCCATTTTTATGACTGACTTGATTGGAAAAAATAGAAACTTCATATAGGTTACATTTCTTAGATAATCGTATGTTCAAATATATGTTTGAAAAAACCCGCAATAAAGGTGCTGTTATACGATGCGATTTTTCTTGCAACACGGAAAAAATAACAAAATCGCAAGTTGCTACGGGGTGTTACACAGTACGATTTTTTTTGCAACCTGCGACATTCACGCTATTTATTGCAAGTTGGAAGAAAAATCGCATCGCGTAACAGTAGCTTAACATCGAAAGGCATAAAGGCCTGGCCAAACGCTTTCAACATTTCATTCAACATCGTTCAACATTGTTGAATTCAACATGTTGAAAGCGTTTGGCCACCCCTGTTGAATGATGTTGAACGTTGTTGAATGGTGTTGAACGAAATTTTAACATGTTCAAATTTTCGTTCAACACGCGTTCAACATTGTTGAACGATGTTGAATGAAATGTTGAAAGCGTTTGGCCATGCAGGCCTTAAGCTAACAACAGAGCGATTTCAAATCGCCATCAGGTCTGTGCATGTGGTATATAAAAAACAGAGCGAATTGCCAGTAATTACACAACTTGATTATAACAATCATGATTAAAATTACAAATTGTTTTGTCTATATAAATAGAATTAATCAAATATGTGTCTCCCGAAATTAAATAGTTTCGTATACGAATTATCTACGATTTATGACAATCGACTATACAGTTATAACTTATACTTTAAGATTGGAAAATCTATTTTATTATTATTAATCTATTTACTTAAGGAAATGATTTTGTCGTAAATGCATACGATTTCGAGCAATTTCGATCTTCAGTATGCTTTAGTTGTTTTTTTATTAAACTTTCACTTTGCATAATGCTGCCAATCTTTAGTTTTCTGCTATAACTACTAAACTTTTTAATACAGTAGTTTATATTGTTGTTTGATCGGCATTCTATAAATTGTGCCAATTCAGACACTGATACAGGCACAAGTATGTGATAAACAGGTTATCACATTCGTGACTCGGTGATATCAGTTTTATCACTTTCAGGACGACATCATGATTGACAATGACAGACAATATCGTATATAAAATGAAAATTAAGTTTGTCTCATTTGGAAGAACTATTAAAATGATAAAGTAACATCTTATACAGCTTCCATATTTCACTTTGTTCTTGAGAAAATAAGATTTGGTTGATATGCAAATAACCCACTGCATACGCCAGACTGCCTGATTTTATTGTAAAATTACCAGGATGCATAACTTATATCATATTACATATATGAAATAAATCTTATTTTCTCAAGAACGAAGTGAGATATGGAAAATCTGTACGAAGTGTTTTCATTTTAAGAGTTGCTTCAAATAAGACAAACTAGTAATTTTCATTTCATATACACCTTATGGAAATCTCAAAGACGGCTATACAAGGCTATTCTCTGTTTCACACACCATCTCACACACCACACCACACCATATACCACACCAAATCACCTTGAATTACATTTCTTGATCTGATATAATACATATACGTACGCTGTGTGTTGGAGAAAGAAAGTGCCTCAATTAATTGCCTAATTATATAAATAATTGGTATTTAACATGAGGCTGGTTCCTTTAATACAAAAAGGCATTAGCTTTCAATTCATTATCCGTTATTTCAAGTCTTTATAACGGGTCATGGCTTTGCGACTTCAATCTAGAAAGGCCACTCACACATACATCAAGGTGGTATGTTTCGTTTTTTAGGTCACGATGCATTGTAGGCTCTAGTCTGCTCGAAAATACCTTGCTTGAAGAAATTATGAAAATAGGAAAGATCCCACTTGGTTAGGGTCTGGCCTTCAGGGACATTCAGATGACATGTTCGAAGCTTGGAGCAAATGTTCAACATCTCACGAAGATAGTGCTAAATTAAAATAGAGAGAGAAAAAACGGACAGAAAAGTTATTATTTAATCACCAAATACTAATTTTATTGGCTGGATACGCCAGATTATGTAATGTTTAAAACACGCTGCAAACAGCTTAAAAACCTTCCGTTATTTATTGTTTTTTTGCTTTGATTCATTCAATTGAAAATTAGGATGACAATTTTATATAAAATTCTATGTTCATTAGTATTCATAATATTTCAGACGTCAATAAGTTTTATCAGGTATAAAACCACGGACACGGTACTGATTTTGTGTTTTCCTCATGAATTATTACCTTAATAATTCATGTGGAAAACACAAAGGAAATCAGTACCGTTTTTTAAGTAATAGATCAAACACGAGTTTGAGTGTTTCATCAGGGGTTCCAAACACGAAAAAACAAATGAAAACCGAGGGCATAACCCCAAGTTTTTTATTGTTTTCGAGTGTTTGAAGTCCCCTGATGAAACCTAAAATGATAAACGAGTGTTTGATCTTGCTTCTCACATGAGTATTCGCATCATGATTTGCGGTGTTTTCTTCATTGATTTCAATTGCAGATTAAGAATTGTGATCCAGTTCATTAGGAAGTTTCCTACAGGTTTTCATTGGGATCAAAACTCATGCATGTGATGTGGTATACGTTCATGGATTGGCTACGATAATTCATGAATTATTAATGAGTTTTAAGGTATATATACAAAGTAGTAAAGTATTTGTTTTATTACAAACCTCTAACTGATTTTTTCGTATCGTTACAAACGATTCCGCTCTATTACCAAAGAACTTTCGGGGAGGGAAGAGAAGATCACCAACCTAGATTTTACAAATAGTTCTTAACGTGAGTCTGAGTAGTCGAATGAATAAAGTAGAGTGCTGGGTAAGCATAGCCTCCTCGATCCGCAGGCAACTCTGTGGCATCCGAAAAGGTGATTGACACGGGCGCCATATGAGACTGAGCGTGAGGTTAAAAGTAAAAGTCCCCCCAGTTCCCATATAGTCCCACTTTGCCGCTCCCAATCCCTTGCTGTCCCTTCGTGCTCAGCCAAAACATTGAAAAGCTGCCGTTAGAAGACTGTGGAGGAGGCTAGGGTAAGCAGTGTTTTAGATAGAGCAAAGTCCTTAGAATTAAACTATGGATATAGAGCAAACTAGGTGAAAAGATAATGAATTGCCTTTTCTTCTTTCTTCTAAGTTCTTACCTCGGGGTACCTGTTTTTTATATCTCTGTGCATTTCACGGAATTTCTTGTATCTTCGATAAACAGTCCACGTCTCATCGCCCACAGTAACCTAACGAAAAGAGACAAAGAAACTATACAATTATTCCATTGTCGCGCTTAACATTGTGAATGCCAAACTTAATTGAGCTCAAAACATTGAGCAAACGTCACTTCGCATAAAATGCAAAAAATAAAATTCGAAAAAAAATTCGAGAAAAAAACAATAAAAATTATGAATAAAGAAGAAAAATAAAGAAAAAGAAATTAAAAAAAAGTTTGAAAACAAAATTTAAAAAAAAATAATTGAAAATTAACATGTGATTTTCAATTTTATTTTTTATATATATATTTTTTTCCTTCTTTATTTTTAATTATTATTTTTCTCTTTATCTTTTCTCAAAAACTTTATTCATTTCATTTCTTTGCATTGCATTAATGTCTTTCAAGTATGTGGTCAGTATGTGAAACTCCATATCACCCATGTCCACAGCTAAAAACAGGCCAACGTGTTGTTACTAATCATGGAACCATAGATAATGGAAGGGGAACTGGATAGGAAACTTACGAAACCGGAAACGATGTTTGCACAACTTGCTGTGATAAATACACTGATGAGCAGCTAATGCATCTAACGGGTGGTTCAACATGACCAGGATCAGTTATTGCAGAAATTAAACAATAGTGTAATTCAACAATGTCTGATTTTAGCCATGTGGGACCATCCGTTATGTGCATTACCCTCTTATAAGCGTATAATTACCATAGCAAGTTGTGGAAACATCGTTTCCGGTTTCGTAAGTTTCCTATCCAGTTCCCCTTCCATTATCTATGATGGAACATGATTCAATTCACCTTGACTTCGAACACGTGATACGAGACTCGACCTATTCCTCGAACTCTGAAGCGCGGAATCTCAATGTGAATGGCGTTGCGTTTGTGGTGAATAACAGAGGCGAGAAACTTGGAGACAGGGGTGGGTGGTGGAGTGATTGAAGGAGGGGTCACTGACCCGTCCAAACTCACGACGCTACCTCGAAGACGACCCTTGAACAAAAAACAAACAAAACAAGATATGAAAGACAATAGGTGAGAAAAAATCTCTAAGTGTAAAAAAATCTGAAAAAATTATTCTTAACAAATAATAAAATAACAAACCCGATTGTTTCGAGATAAATGGTTTGATATTTCGGTATCGTCATCATCGTCGTCATCGTCAAATTCGCTGTGCACTGGTAAATTCTGAAGTATTATAAAAACAAAATGGAGGTCTGCACACTGTAATTGATTGGCTTGATTAATCTTTTAGGCTCACGCGCACGCAGACACACGCACGCACGCACGCACGCACGGACGGACGGACGGACAAAAAGAAACACGCACAGATACACGTACGCAAACGCATGCACGCGCACAATGACACGTACCCACGGACGACACAGGCACAGATACACAAACACATACCAACACGGGCACGCACGAACACACAGACACGCACGCACGGACACGCGCGCACGCACGAACACACACGAACGCGCACGCACGGACATACACACGCAGACACGGCACGCAAACACAAATTAATTACAAATTCCAACCATGAAAAGGTTCAAACGTCATATACTTACAATCATACTAGTGTAGTGCGTCACTTTGTGCTGTAAGTCGACAATTTCTCTGAAATAAAACCAGAAAGTGAGACACAACTTTATTTAAATCATGAGACATCAACATGAACAGCTCTACCTGTCTGAAGTCTCTAACTTCTTCTTCAACTCTCCAATTTTTTCTTGAGCTTCTTCTTTCAAAATACTCAATTCATTTTCCTTCTCGCGAATAACAGTTTGAATTTCGTCCATTTTTTCTCTCTCCAACGCCAGACGTTCTTGTTCAATCAATCGTTTTTCTTTAAATCTTTCCCTCTCCAATCGTTCGTTTTCCAAAAGTAATTCGTGCTTCTCCAGCTCCAACTTCAACACGACTTCTTCGTGTTCTTTCCGTGCTTTTTTGATTTCGACGAAAAGCTTGGATTCAGAGCCACTGGTTTTAACAAAAAATAAAAATAAGAAAAAGGAAATCAAATCTTGGATAGTAGAGCCAGTTTTCCACCTGCTATTTTTTTTTGCGCAAATCGACATTTCTATTGTAAACATTAGGGCCATTTAAACGGGAGAAAATAAGTCATACCTTTCGTTTTCTGGAATGAAATCTAAATCCCCAGCCTCAACTTTCTGAACAAACTGAGTCAATTCCTTCTTTTCACCGGCGCGATCTTTTTGAAACGCTTCCCTCATGTCCTTCAAATCGTTTTCTATCCGCTGTTTCTCTTTCTCTTCCTCCATTATACTATCTTCTAAATATTTACGGTTGGAGTTTAGTTTTCCTAAATCTCTATTCACGGCTTCCTCTTTCTCGTTGATCTCCACTCGCCCAGCGCCACTTACTTCACCGAGTTCACTAATCAAGTTTTCCATGTTAACCTCAGAGGAATCGTCCGCATCGTTTTGTAAATTATTGGACATTTTTCGAGCAATCGATACGATCGTGTCTTCTACTTTCTGATGTAATTTTTCTTCTTCTGAAGATAAATCTTTCAATTTTTGTTTATCATCGCGCAATTTCAATCTAGCGTCCTCCAAAGTCTCCTTGAAATGGCTCACTACTCTTTCCAATTCTTCCACTTTTTCTTTCTTTTCGTTTTTTAATTGTTCAATTTCCATCCGTTTCAATTCCAACGTTTCCTCGTTCTTCGCTCTCTTTTGTTTCAAATCTCTGTTCGCCATTGCTAGCAACTGTTCAGCCTTTTCTTCCTCCGAAATACTATTTTCTTCAAGTTCACGCAGACCATTCTTCCGTGATTCCAACTGATCTTTCATTTCCTGGAGTTCTAGTTTCGCTTCAGATTTTCTCGGTCCAGTCTCTCCCTGGACTTTCGAACTCAGTTCCTCAACGAGTTCCGTCAACTCGCCGACTTCGCGTCGCTCTTTGGCAATTTCCAGTGAACGCTGTTTGTTCTCTTCTTGAAATTTCGCGCGTTTCGCTTCGAGGTTGTCATCATCTTGCCTCAACAAGCTAAGAATTTCTTCTTCATGTTTGAAGAGTACTTCCTGAGCCGCGTGAATTTTCCTGTCTTCCTCGGCTATCTTATTACTCAATGTTATCTCAGCTTCAGCAATCCGATCGGCAGCAATGTCCTTCTCGGCTTCCAGTTCGTTCACGCGTTCCTCTAAGATCGCCCTACGACCTCGGATATCCCTCTCGGTCTCCTCCACTTCCCAGTCTAAGACCTCGCGTTCGTTCTGGATGTACCTATGTCCTTTTGCAAGCACTTTCTCCCTTTCTTTATAAAGATACGAGATTCTCTCTTGAGATTTCGTGATCTTCTTAACAAGCCTTTCTCTTTCTCGTTCAAGCTCTGAACTACCCCCGTCATTTGTCTTGGCTTTAACCTGCTCGAAATCTTTGTCCAGTAAATCGAGATCGTTTTGAAGTGCTATTAAAATGTCTTTCTCCTCGTTAATTTTGTCTGCTTCTTTCTGCCAAATCATCTGCAATGCAGTCCTTTCTTCCTCCCTCGCCTTACGAACGATTTTGCTTTCGGTCTGCAACAGCAGTAGCCTTTTGACTTCGTTATCAAGTTCCTCGATTTTCGCTCGTTTCTCTTCGTAAATTCTTTGTTTTACTTGAAAAATTTCATTCTCCATCACCTTCTCAACTTGGGTGAACTGCTCTTGGAATCTTTCCATGTCTTCATTCTGAGATTCTATCTTCATCATTCGACTTTCAAGCTCGTGTTTATAAATAAGTTCTTGCTTTCGACGGTCGGTCTCCAAAATTCGATGTTTCTCTTCCAATTTCTCATATTCCTTTCTGAGAATTCAAGATTAAATTTTATTTCAAAAATATACATTTTATGTTTCATCATCAGTATCGCTATTACCACCACCACCATCACTGTCACGATCATCACTACCACCATCACGACCACCATCACCATCACTACCACCACCACCACCACCATCATCATCATCATCATCACCATCACCATCACCACATCATCATCGGTACCACCACACCACCATCACCACCACCATCACCATCACCACCATCACCACCATCATCATCATCATCGGTACCACCACACCACCATTACTACCACCATCACCACGAACCATCATCAACATCATCACCATCACCATCATCACCACCATCCATCACCACGAGTAATAAACCTCATCTCACCTTGTTTTGTCAGCTTTTTCCTGTTGGGTAGACACTATTGCTCTTTGTTGTTC
Source organism: Corallium rubrum (assembly GCA_964035015.1). NCBI lineage: Eukaryota > Metazoa > Cnidaria > Anthozoa > Scleralcyonacea > Coralliidae > Corallium > Corallium rubrum. The sequence goes on from OZ036002.1 coordinate 7,183,517, forward strand.
CAGTTCTTGTCTGTAAGATATCACAATGGTTAGTGTGCAGGGTTTTAAAACTTTTGTGTCAGGGTTTTGCTTACCTGGTTTCCTCGAGTCGTTTAGACTCCTCTTGAATCTGAGCAGCTAGTTCGTCTCTAGAAAAAATGTATTTATGACTGGTAAATATACAATTGGAAAGATTGGGAAAAACGCCCACCAAAAATGGTGATGAAACAACAACCACCACCACCACCAACAACAACAACAACAACAACACAACCACCACCAACAACAACAATAACAGCACCACCAACAACAACAACACCAGCAGCGACACCAACAACACCAAACAACAAACAACCAACAACAAACAAACAAACAAACAAACAAACAAACAAACGAACGAACGAACGAACGAACGAACGAACGAACGAACGAACGAACGAACGAACGAACGAACGAACGAACGAACGAACGAACGAACGAACGAACGAACGAACGAACGAACGAACGAACGAACGAACGAACGAACGAACGAACGAACGAACGAACGAACGAACGAACGAACGAACGAACGAACGAACGAACGAACGAACGAACGAACGAACGAACGAACGAACGAACGAACGAACGAACGAACGAACGAACGAACGAACGAACGAACGAACGAACGAACGAACGAACGAACGAACGAACGAACGAACGAACGAACGAACGAACGAACGAACGAACGAACGAACGAACGAACGAACGAACGAACAAACGAACGAACGAACGAACGAACGAACGAACGAACAAACAAACAAACAAACAAACAAACAAACAAAACAAACAAACAAACAAACAAACAAACAAACAAACATACAACAACAAAATAACTCACTTTGCTTTTTCTAGTCTTAACGATTCATCTTGTTTTTGTTGTTCCAAAAGATTTCTGAAAACGGAAAAAATATAAAGCGACAACTTGTTTAAACTTGCAGGCTGAGATGCAACCCACAAACACACACCCGCCTCTCAACGCACCTGGCCTGGTCCAACTCGCGGGTCAACGTTTCCTCTCGTTCACTACTGGAAACAAAAAGTGACACTATGATGAGCTATGGTTTTGCTATTACTCAAGGGTGCATTCCACGTTAGTTCTTACCCGGTGATAAAACCCCTCAGTAAATCTGATTCACTTCGAAATTTTGACATCATATTTACTCGATCCATACCATTAATATTCATCGTCTAAAAGTACAAAAACAGGTTTGGTGAAAGCGAAGAACATGTCTTGCAACAACGTTGCGCGTATATTAATACCCACTTTTGCAATTTCTCGATCAAACTAATTCCAGTGTTGCAAATTGCCGTAAGACGTTGCATAAGCACTAAAGTAGAAATGACTATTACTAAATATACCTTTCTTTTCTCTCTTAGTTCAGCAGCTTCTTGGGGATGGTTGAATCGAAATAAGTTTGTTTTTCCTAGCACAATGACATCTCCTGAAACGTAAGCGCACATTGGACCATTACGAATGCTTGGTGACCTTCAACCATATGTTGTTTTGCGGCTTCAGCTACTTAACTTGACTCTCTGTGAGCTAGAGTTTCTAGATGATTCTCAATAATTTTAAATACTATATAATACATCGTTCTAGAAACTTAAAATTAAAGAATCTGACCGATATGATTACTCTAAACCGACTATGAACATACAGTGTATGCAAACTACCACAGGCTATATAAAGGCATTGTTTTGACTACAAAGGCATTGTTTTGACTATAGGTAAAGCTTAGAAATATAAATTGACCTTCGAGATTAAATTGAGTTTATGGTTTGAATGTTGATTCTTTCTGAGCGGTTTACGGATTTTCAACAGTGTAAAAAGGTAGAGTACTGAGACCACTGGCGTAGCCAAGGGCGGGCCAGGCTGGGCTCAAGCCCGGCCAATCCACGTCATTAGGGGCCTTAACTCATTCCTGTCCGGGGGCTTCCCCAGAGGTGAATAAAATCGTCTGGCGTTAGCCAGAATAAAATACTAAAGACCAATTCGGACAAGAAAGAGTTAAAGAGATAGTTTATAACTCATTCCTGTCCGGGGGCTTCCCCACAGGTGAATAAAATCGTCTGGCGTTAGCCAGAATAAAATACTAAAGACCAATTCGGACAAGAAAGAGTTAAAGAGATAGTTTATAAAGAGATAGTTTATAACTCATTCCTGTCCGGGGACTTTCCCAGAGGTGAATAAAATCGTCTGGCGTTAGCCAGAATAAAATACTAAAGACCAATTCGGACAAGAAAGAGTTAAAGAGATAGTTTATAACTCATTCCTGTCCGGGGGCTTCCCCAGAGGTGAATAAAATCGTTTGGCGTTAGCCAGAATAAAATACTAAAGACCAATTCGGACAAGAAAGAGTTAAAGAGATAGTTTATAACTCATTCCTGTCCGGGGGCTTCCCCAGAGGTGAATAAAATCGTCTGGCGTTAGCCAGAATAAAATACTAAAGACCAATTCGGACAAGCAAGAGTTAAAGAGATAGTTTATAACTTATTCCTGTCCGGGGGCTTCCCCACAGGTGAATAAAATCGTCTGGCGTTAGCCAGAATAAAATACTAAAGACCAATTCGGACAAGAAAGAGTTAAAGAGATAGTTTATAAAGAGATAGTTTATAAGCAAGCACAACGCGAACGTCACGACGCCGACCCAAGTACAATAGTATTTTTGCACCAAAACAAAGCGTTGAATAATTCCCAAGAAATATACATCAGAATTCTACAAATTCTTTCCCTAAAATATAGGAAATGGCATTTCAAAACCCCTAAATTTCAAAAAATTTTCGGGGCATGCTACCCCCTTCTTTAGAAGTCACTTCGTGCCCGCCCAATTGGTCAACCCTGGCTACGCCACTGGTGTAGACAATGTTTTAGAAATAGCAAAGTGAAAAGGTGGTACACTGCCCAGAATAGTTTTAATAACGAAATAATGAAGGGATCCGCTTGAAACGTCAGTATTTCGTTATCAAAACCATTCTCGGCAGTTACCACTTTTTGACATTCTTACGAGCAAGCTTTACGTCTTAACTCTAGCTATATGTATTTTGATCATCAGGATTAGAATTCCACGGCATTATCACAAACATCATTACATAATTAAGATAGTGGGTAAGTTGCCTGTTGCCAGTCCCCGCGCGGTTTCCCAACGCTTTATGGGATCGCTAGGGGGCAAACAAACTCTGAAACTCGAAGGCGAAGTTGGCTCACCTTGGTAAAGTTTCGCGGGCTTTTTTATGGTATTTCCATTGATTGTGCACAAGGAGGATAAAGGATTTAAGACGACGTTTCCATTCTTGTTTTCGATAAAACAATGTTCTTTGCAAGTATCAGGACCATTAATCACTATAGAAAAAACCATCTCAAACTTAAAGTGACTTTATTTATTAGAGGGTAACATATGACAGTATTTGGATATACTGATAACCCAATAGCCCTCACACTTGATGGAACTAAAGTTGAATAATAATTGTCAGTTGTTTGCTGTACAAGCTGTGTTGGTAATACTCAGAAAAACTCTGAGCTCTAAGCGGGACTCGAACCCGCAACCTTCTGAATGCTAGCCAGACGCTCTAACCATTGAGCCACTAGAACTCAGATAGCAGAGCAAGGTTATTTAAGGTAATTATACCTTAGACCGTGCACAGTCCTTCGGGAACGAGTCTTAACCGCTCGGTTACAAGTACTTGTTGGTCTACAAGTCGCGTTGTAACAGTAAGTTTCCAGTTAAACACTGTTAGTTCGTTTCAGAAATTGCAGCTTGATGTTAGTAATAATTGTCAGTTGTTTGCTGTACAAGTTGTGTTAGTTGGTAATACTCAGAAAAAATCTGAGTTCTAAGCGGGACTCGAACCCGCAACCCTCTGAATGCTAGCCAGACGCTCTAACCATTGGGCCACTAGAACTCAGATAGCAGAGCAAGGTTATTTAAGGTAATTATACGTTAGACTGTGCCCAGTCCTTCGGGAACGAGTCTTAACCGCTCGGTTACAAGTACTTGTTGGTCCACAAGTCGCGTTGTAACAGTAAGTTTCCAGTTAAACACTGTTAGTTAGTTTCAGAAATTGCAGCTTGATGTTAGTAATAATTGTCAGTTGTTTGCTGTACAAGCTATGTTAGTTATTCTGGCTAGCATTCAGAAGGTTGTGGGTTCGAGTCCCGCTTACAGCTCAGAGTTTTTCTGAGTATTACTAACTAACACAGCTTGTACAGCAAACAACTGACAATTATTACTAACATCAAGCTGCAATTTCTGAAACTAACTAAGTTGAATAAACTAGGGAAAGTATGGTGTTGATTTTGCAGAGAAAGGAAAACCGGAGAACCTAGTGAAAAACTCTCCAGGCACAGGAGAGAACCGACAACTCTACTCAAATGAAGTTAATGTTCGAACTGGCTTAACTTCAGCGGCGACAGGCAGCGTGCTAACAGCTTGTGGCACCCATGCTTCAATACATTGTGTGGGCGGCGTGAACTTCCGAATATGTTATCGAGTAAAATGCCCAATATTACTTCTAATAAACCCAATTCTCCCCTGGCATTACCACCTTAATGTATACAGAACTCCGGATCAAGCTCTCGGCAACGGCCTCCGTGGTTCAGTGGTCAGAGCATTGCACTAGAATCGCAAGGTCGTGGGTTCAATTCCTGCCGGAAGGCCTGTGTAGTTGCATTTTTCGCAACTGGTCCCAGTTTGGTCTTAAAATGTATATATTCTATACTCGAATATTGGCTATATGGCTATTCACGTCTTACCTATGTCTTGTTTTTGAGAAGCATCTTGTCGACCAACTGTCGTTCGCCCTTCCTGTTTGAAAGTCATAAGAGACATTTATTTTGTTTTGTTTCACATTTAAAGCAACATAACAGCTCATCTGTACGAGGAGCTAAGCTTGAGTTTATTTACGTACTGTTAAATGATAGACTACTATGCCAGTGCTGAATAAATCATCATCAACTACCACCAAATGAGGAAGACACGAATCCATTTTAACGCCAACTCCTTCTCTTTGTAAAGCCATCTCTCTTTCCTGAGGCGAGGAGAGAAAACCAAAAACGAACCGTTTTGTTGGTTGAAAGAATAGGAGAATGCAGGAGGGAAGGCAGAAAGGAAGGAAGAGAGGAAGGAAGGCAGGAAGAAGGGAGGGAGGGAGGGAGGGAGGGAGGGAGGGAGGGAGGGAGGGAGGGAGGAAGGGAGGGAGGGAGGGATGGAGGGAGGGAGGGAGGGAGGGATGGAGGGAGAGAGGGAGGGAGAGAGGGGGGAGGGAGGGAGGGAGGGAGGGAGGGAGGGAGGGAGGGAGGGAGGGAGGGGGGAGGGAGGAAGGGAGGAAAAAAGGAAGGAAGGAAGGAAGGAAGGAAGGAAGGAAGGAAGGAAGGAAGGAAGGAAGGAAGGAAGGAAGGGAAGGAAGGGAAGGAAGGGAGGAAGGGAAGGGAAGGAAGGGAAGGAAGGAAGGAAGGAAGGAAGGAAGGAAGGAAGGAAGGAAGGAAGGAAGGAAGGAAGGAAGGAAGGAAGGAAGGAAGGAAGGAAGGAAGGAAGGAAGGAAGGAAGGAAGGAAGGAAAAAAGGAAGGAAGGAAGGAAAAAAGGAAGGAAGGAAGAAACGAAGAAAAGAAGGAAGAAAGACAATAAATAAAAAAATTATCCACCTCCAATATCTTTTGTGTTTCTCTCCACCGATCTTTCCACTTATCAGTAAGTTCACTAACTCTGGCCTCGTTTTCAGATAATTTTTTAGCAGCAGCCAATTCAGCAGCTCCAAGTGCTTCCTACAAAGAACAATCAAAAATCATTCAGTGTAATCCGACAACAAATACTTTCCAAAACAAGTCCAACTCACACTTACAGGGTTAACCATTGCCTTAAGCCGATCAATCTCCGCCTTCAGCTCTCGGATCAATTTCACGTTTGAATCTTCGTTAACTGTCGGTTTATTAATAATGTTCTTGGCTCTGTTGGCGTATCTCAGTGTGCTTAATGTTTCAGCGTAATTAATATCCGCGGGAGAGATAGCTACACAAAGGAAAAAACAATTTAGAGAGTGTTTAATATTTACCGCTGGGGTTATGTTCGCTTAATTGCAGTCTAGTCAAACTTTATACACAGTGTCCTGTAACTTTCTTCCCGTCATAAAGAGGCAGTAAGACGCAAAAATTGTCTATCCCAATTTTGATATTATTCAGAAGTGTTCTTAAAATAAAGATATAACCTCTTCGCTTGTTCAATTTCTCATTTTGTTCCAAAAGATATTTTGGTTTTAAAAAAATTCAAATAAGATACCTTATGACATCATCTACTCCACTAATCCCGTAAAGGAGGAATATCTACAGAAATAGCTAGATTGTGCTGAAAGTTTGAAGCTGTTCTAATACGAATGGTACGTTGCAATGTACACAATTATTGCTTTATATATTCCTCATTTGGGGAAGTTTGTTTGATCTGTGTGGAGTAGACGACATCATAAGGCATCTCATTTGCATGTTACAAAAACCTGAATATCTCTGGAACATGATGAGATATTGATTTAATAAGAACGCTCTACTTGCTCATACGGAAAGTACTTCTAGATAAAATCAAAATTGAAGAGAAGAGTTTCCATCTTACTGCTTACGCGTTTAATCTTCGTATGAGTGAGTGAGTGAGCGAGCGAGCGAGCGAGCGAGCGAGCGAGCGAGCGAACGAACGAACGAACGAACGAACGAACGAACGAACGAACGAACGAACGAACGAACGAACGAACGAACGAACGAACGAACGAACGAACGAACGAACGAACGAACGAACGAACGAACGAACGAACGAACGAACGAACGAACGAACGAACGAACGAACGAACGAACGAACGAACGAACGAACGAACGAACGAACGAATGGAATGAATGACTTTATTTCAATGTCGATGTATTTAGTTTTTACAAGTAATTGAACCAATCAATTTTTTCCTCAGCGTATCCTTTCTGTTAAGCACTATAGCTCCCTCCTTCGCACCAACTTACTTGCGATCATTACAGTTTTCGAGTTTCCTCCCAGACTGTCTTTCAACAACCACGTCAACACGGAATCACGGTAAGGAATAAAGACTTTCTTTTGAGGATGCATAGAAGCATCGGCTAAAGATGTAAAGTAAAGATTATATAAATTTTAAAACTAAATTCAGGTCTCAAGCTCCAAATACGCGCAGGTCATATTGCAACTGAGACCCCGTTTACACTAGAGCAAAAGTATCCGGATTCACATTGTTTTTTATTCCCATGAGGATGAAAAACAATGTGAATCCGGATACTTTTGCTCTAGTGTAAACGGGGCCTGAGTGTAATAAAAGTAGCGTGCTGCGTAGGCAGTGTAGAAACAACAATCGAAATATAGTAAGGTTAGATATACTGCCGAAACAGAGAACGTAGGAGTCTAACGTTTCGAACAAAACGTAAAGAGTGTAAACAAACAATAAGCTCATTGTTTAAAAAAAGGTTGAGAAGGTTGTGGGTTCGAGTCCCGCTTAGAGCTCAGAGTTTTTCTGAGTATTACTAACACAGCTTGTACAGCAAACAACTGACAATTATTACTAACATCAGGCTGCAATTTTCTGAAACTAACTAAGCTCATTGTTTGTTTACACTCTTTACGTTTCTCTCTGACGAAGGGCCTTCGTTCGAAAGTCGAAACGTTAGACTCCTACGTTCTCTGTTTCGGCAGTATATCTAACCTTACTATATTTCGATATTGCAACTGAGGTGGGTTCTTGTGACTGATCATCAAGGTTGTAATTTCAAAAACGGTTTGTCAGTTGAATAGACTAAATTTAAATAACAGTAAATATAAAAATAGGTACGCAAATGTTGTCTACCCAAATGTGATATAACTGTTCCCAAGGTGACCAGCGATTTATTTATAAGAGCGCCTTCCTTTAAGCGATCTCCCGTTGCACCAGATGCATCAGCTCGTTCACTGAAAAACAAATTAGAAAAGTATAGGGAAATTTTACAGTTTACCGTACCCGAGTAATTCAGCGATTCCTATGCCACCAAGCGAGATTAGTTTGCTGACCTAACCCAAACAAAAACCCTAACCCTAATCAGTAACCGTGTTTACCGCTTATTTTATACGCTTACCGACCCACTAACGTGTTTGTTGCCTCGCTTTATACGCTAACCTGACACAGTGATGACTCGGGTACGGTAAAGTGTAAACTACCCCACATATCACTGTGTCAGGTTAGTGTATAAAGCAAGGCAGTGAACTCGCTAGTGGCTCGGTTAGTGTACAATTACGATAAGCGGTAAACACGGTTAGTGATTAGGATTAGGGTAATTAATTGTTTGGGTGAGGTGATCAGAATTATCTTGCTTGCATGGTGGCATAGGTTTCATAGGTGCCATAGGTGGCATTCGTTTGTTCACACACCGAAAAAGCGTCGTTGTTAGTTGTTTTCGTGTTGACTATGTGGTTATTGTTGTTGTTGTTATTTATATTTTGGGCCCGCAGTAATTGGCAACTACAATCATTGACATAATTCTTGAAACAAAGCTAACATGAAATGGTTTCATACTCCCCCTTCCCCCCACTTCAATGTTGTGGAACTCAAAACGTTTGCAATTTGCACTCAGTCACCTGCCATTACATTTAAATGTTCAGAGTATCAACATTGAAAAGGGGGGACGGGGGGATAGTAATTCATGCAAAAAAGAGGCCTAGCAATTAACATGGCATGATTCACTCAAGTCGTTTCAACTAATTTTGTCAATGATTGTCTGAATTTACGTTAATAATTCTCCGTACATTTTTCGTTGCAGAGAAACGGCATATTTTACCCACGACTGCGCAAAGTGATCTCACATACATTTAACACATATATTGATCGCTAACAACAAACGATAATTTTAAAGGTTAATTACATGACGTCACCATGACGTCCTAATGTTAACTTTCACTACGCGGAAATCAGGTTCAAAATTATTGTCGGTTTAAAAGCTGCGCACGCTCTCTGTATTTCCATGATGAATTTATAATTCTGATACAAAACCTACACGTAAAATTAAAATCTGCCGATAACTTTATTGCAGATCTATCATGAAGGATAATGTATACCCTGCACTTGCGCAAATAATTAAAATATTTGACCATTCATGCTGATATAAAGAGAAAAATCGGGAAGAAATTGTCTTAAGTTAATGCCCAAAAGAACAGAACAAATTGTTTGCAGCAAGGGGGAAAACATTCTTTCACCAGTTGCATTCATTAAAAACTTGTCAATAGAATAATTACCCAAGGCTTCGAATTCATCTCAAGTTACAACTGGCACCCGTGTTATAAAAGAGCTCATATGTCAAGGAACATAAATAAACAATGAATTGAGGAGTTCAGCTCGATTTCAACAAAAATAATCCATACCCAAACATTTCTCCTTATACTTTTATCATTACAAATAGTTGACAACACATATATACTTCTAAGATATCATTGCACTTTGCTGTGTACGAGACCGCTAAAATTAAGCTCAGTTTACCACACTTTACCACAAACTTCGCATAATATTCAGTGCAATTTCAACTGAAATATTCGTTACACAAAGATGTTTTTAAACTTTAGCTCTATTTAAGCATTAAGTGGACATAATTGTTGCATTTGATCACACTTTACCATATACTTACAATAAAATTTAGTACACTTTACCACACTTTACCACAATCTGCATATATAAAAGAATCATAATCTAATTTATTAACATATGCATGGTAAAGTGTGGTAAAGTGTGGTAAAGTGTGGAAAAATACAGAATTGATATGGTAAACTGAATTGATATAAAACGATGTAGCTAAGAAATTACTATAAACAGTTCATTTCACTCGAAATAATTCTATAACACTATTTATTTGTCCAATATAACGCATGCTAAGCAGCAAGGCGCCATGTTGCGATAGACCCCCTGGGAAATTTGTTCAAAAAAACAAGACATGTTGGGCTATTTCTCCGGTTGGACGTAATCGTATACGATCGATTGCAGAAACCGCCTAAATTCCATGTTATTCCTGACGCTTAAATTTTATTTACGAATAATTCCTGTTATGCTGCCACACTAATTCCACTATGTTCTTTCGCGAAAAATGATCATTCAAAGTAATTGAGCAACCAGCGGCACATGAGCCACTCGACTTCGCCACGGTTCTATAGAAATTCAATAGGACGAGAGTTCTTTTATCAAACTACTAATCTTTTTCTAAATGACTTGGTAATTTCTTAACTAGAGTGGCTTCTTCGACTTGTTTTGTCACATAGGTCATTATGCCTGTGAGCCGTGGCATACGCAACTTCTTTTAAATGGCTACAACTGTAATTAATCGCTTGCTTAATGCTTACAAAAAAATTATTGTAATCCCGTTCGACAATATAATATGCATATAAACTAACCACATATTCTTCTTTAGCATATTTTAAAACATTAATGGTCAATCCATCAGAGAAAATGGCTTTTTATGAATTAAATCTGTTGCGTTTGCGTCCAATTTGTTCTCAGACAATCATTGACATAATTCTTGAAACAAAGCTAACATGAAATGGTTTCATACTCCCCCTTCCCCCCACTTCAATGTTGTGGAACTCAAAACGTTTGCAATTTGCACTCAGTCACCTGCCATTACATTTAAATGTTCAGAGTATCAACATTGAAAAGGGGGGACGGGGGGATAGTAATTCATGCAAAAAAGAGGCCTAGCAATTAACATGGCATGATTCACTCAAGTCGTTTCAACTAATTTTGTCAATGATTGTCTGAATTTACGTTAATAATTCTCCGTACATTTTTCGTTGCAGAGAAACGGCATATTTTACCCACGACTGCGCAAAGTGATCTCACATACATTTAACACATATATTGATCGCTAACAACAAACGATAATTTTAAAGGTTAATTACATGACGTCACCATGACGTCCTAATGTTAACTTTCACTACGCGGAAATCAGGTTCAAAATTATTGTCGGTTTAAAAGCTGCGCACGCTCTCTGTATTTCCATGATGAATTTATAATTCTGATACAAAACCTACACGTAAAATTAAAATCTGCCGATAACTTTATTGCAGATCTATCATGAAGGATAATGTATACCCTGCACTTGCGCAAATAATTAAAATATTTGACCATTCATGCTGATATAAAGAGAAAAATCGGGAAGAAATTGTCTTAAGTTAATGCCCAAAAGAACAGAACAAATTGTTTGCAGCAAGGGGGAAAACATTCTTTCACCAGTTGCATTCATTAAAAACTTGTCAATAGAATAATTACCCAAGGCTTCGAATTCATCTCAAGTTACAACTGGCACCCGTGTTATAAAAGAGCTCATATGTCAAGGAACATAAATAAACAATGAATTGAGGAGTTCAGCTCGATTTCAACAAAAATAATCCATACCCAAACATTTCTCCTTATACTTTTATCATTACAAATAGTTGACAACACATATATACTTCTAAGATATCATTGCACTTTGCTGTGTACGAGACCGCTAAAATTAAGCTCAGTTTACCACACTTTACCACAAACTTCGCATAATATTCAGTGCAATTTCAACTGAAATATTCGTTACACAAAGATGTTTTTAAACTTTAGCTCTATTTAAGCATTAAGTGGACATAATTGTTGCATTTGATCACACTTTACCATATACTTACAATAAAATTTAGTACACTTTACCACACTTTACCACAATCTGCATATATAAAAGAATCATAATCTAATTTATTAACATATGCATGGTAAAGTGTGGTAAAGTGTGGTAAAGTGTGGAAAAATACAGAATTGATATGGTAAACTGAATTGATATAAAACGATGTAGCTAAGAAATTACTATAAACAGTTCATTTCACTCGAAATAATTCTATAACACTATTTATTTGTCCAATATAACGCATGCTAAGCAGCAAGGCGCCATGTTGCGATAGACCCCCTGGGAAATTTGTTCAAAAAAACAAGACATGTTGGGCTATTTCTCCGGTTGGACGTAATCGTATACGATCGATTGCAGAAACCGCCTAAATTCCATGTTATTCCTGACGCTTAAATTTTATTTACGAATAATTCCTGTTATGCTGCCACACTAATTCCACTATGTTCTTTCGCGAAAAATGATCATTCAAAGTAATTGAGCAACCAGCGGCACATGAGCCACTCGACTTCGCCACGGTTCTATAGAAATTCAATAGGACGAGAGTTCTTTTATCAAACTACTAATCTTTTTCTAAATGACTTGGTAATTTCTTAACTAGAGTGGCTTCTTCGACTTGTTTTGTCACATAGGTCATTATGCCTGTGAGCCGTGGCATACGCAACTTCTTTTAAATGGCTACAACTGTAATTAATCGCTTGCTTAATGCTTACAAAAAAATTATTGTAATCCCGTTCGACAATATAATATGCATATAAACTAACCACATATTCTTCTTTAGCATATTTTAAAACATTAATGGTCAATCCATCAGAGAAAATGGCTTTTTATGAATTAAATCTGTTGCGTTTGCGTCCAATTTGTTCTCAGACTGTCTGAATTTACGTTAATAATTCTCCGTACATTTTTCGTTGCAGAGAAACGGCATATTTTACCCACGACTGCGCAAAGTGATCTCACATACATTTAACACATATATTGATCGCTAACAACAAACGATAATTTTAAAGGTTAATTACATGACGTCACCATGACGTCCTAATGTTAACTTTCACTACGCGGAAATCAGGTTCAAAATTATTGTCGGTTTAAAAGCTGCGCACGCTCTCTGTATTTCCATGATGAATTTATAATTCTGATACAAAACCTACACGTAAAATTAAAATCTGCCGATAACTTTATTGCAGATCTATCATGAAGGATAATGTATACCCTGCACTTGCGCAAATAATTAAAATATTTGACCATTCATGCTGATATAAAGAGAAAAATCGGGAAGAAATTGTCTTAAGTTAATGCCCAAAAGAACAGAACAAATTGTTTGCAGCAAGGGGGAAAACATTCTTTCACCAGTTGCATTCATTAAAAACTTGTCAATAGAATAATTACCCAAGGCTTCGAATTCATCTCAAGTTACAACTGGCACCCGTGTTATAAAAGAGCTCATATGTCAAGGAACATAAATAAACAATGAATTGAGGAGTTCAGCTCGATTTCAACAAAAATAATCCATACCCAAACATTTCTCCTTATACTTTTATCATTACAAATAGTTGACAACACATATATACTTCTAAGATATCATTGCACTTTGCTGTGTACGAGACCGCTAAAATTAAGCTCAGTTTACCACACTTTACCACAAACTTCGCATAATATTCAGTGCAATTTCAACTGAAATATTCGTTACACAAAGATGTTTTTAAACTTTAGCTCTATTTAAGCATTAAGTGGACATAATTGTTGCATTTGATCACACTTTACCATATACTTACAATAAAATTTAGTACACTTTACCACACTTTACCACAATCTGCATATATAAAAGAATCATAATCTAATTTATTAACATATGCATGGTAAAGTGTGGTAAAGTGTGGTAAAGTGTGGAAAAATACAGAATTGATATGGTAAACTGAATTGATATAAAACGATGTAGCTAAGAAATTACTATAAACAGTTCATTTCACTCGAAATAATTCTATAACACTATTTATTTGTCCAATATAACGCATGCTAAGCAGCAAGGCGCCATGTTGCGATAGACCCCCTGGGAAATTTGTTCAAAAAAACAAGACATGTTGGGCTATTTCTCCGGTTGGACGTAATCGTATACGATCGATTGCAGAAACCGCCTAAATTCCATGTTATTCCTGACGCTTAAATTTTATTTACGAATAATTCCTGTTATGCTGCCACACTAATTCCACTATGTTCTTTCGCGAAAAATGATCATTCAAAGTAATTGAGCAACCAGCGGCACATGAGCCACTCGACTTCGCCACGGTTCTATAGAAATTCAATAGGACGAGAGTTCTTTTATCAAACTACTAATCTTTTTCTAAATGACTTGGTAATTTCTTAACTAGAGTGGCTTCTTCGACTTGTTTTGTCACATAGGTCATTATGCCTGTGAGCCGTGGCATACGCAACTTCTTTTAAATGGCTACAACTGTAATTAATCGCTTGCTTAATGCTTACAAAAAAATTATTGTAATCCCGTTCGACAATATAATATGCATATAAACTAACCACATATTCTTCTTTAGCATATTTTAAAACATTAATGGTCAATCCATCAGAGAAAATGGCTTTTTATGAATTAAATCTGTTGCGTTTGCGTCCAATTTGTTCTCAGACAATCATTGACATAATTCTTGAAACAAAGCTAACATGAAATGGTTTCATACTCCCCCTTCCCCCCACTTCAATGTTGTGGAACTCAAAACGTTTGCAATTTGCACTCAGTCACCTGCCATTACATTTAAATGTTCAGAGTATCAACATTGAAAAGGGGGGACGGGGGGATAGTAATTCATGCAAAAAAGAGGCCTAGCAATTAACATGGCATGATTCACTCAAGTCGTTTCAACTAATTTTGTCAATGATTGTAGCTGTTGCGGTAACCCTGCCAAATTATTTACTGTGTATATTGTTATTGTTATTATTGGCAAAGCTATTAAATAAAAAAAAAAAAGAAAAAAAAAGGAATCGCTGAATTACTCGGGTACGAAGTTGGTAAAGTTTTTTCGTTTATTTTCGAGTCCCGTCTGGAGCTCAGAGTTTTTCTCTGAGTTTAACTTACGACAGCTTGTACAGAAAAACCAAAAGAAAAAATCTTCATATTGTTCGTATCTTTAAACGCTTTTAACTTACCTTCCCGCCAGATCTACAAGGTTGATCTTACTAACAGTCTCACTGGGCATATCGTGATCAAATTTCGCCTAGAAATAAGCAGAAAAAAGTTAGGAAGGAAATTCTGAAGCACACAGCTCGCAGTGTTTGCTGACGTTGCGCTAACGGTTAGAACAACGTCATACGCTATACGTAGGTTTATTTACCACTTCCGATTGGCTGTGCTTTGTGCAAAAAAGAAGGTCGTTTGATCATGGATAGTAAAAAGACAATTTACAATCCATGGTTTACTTTGATCTCATTTTGAACACGAAAAAAATGTATTGGTGTGTCCACCTGCGGTGCCTTTTACTCAATTTCTTTTCTGTTTGAACACAGGGGCGTAGGAAGCCTGATAAACTTAGGGGGGCCGACTCCCACGAGGCGCCGAGCGAGAAAATTTTGAAAATTTTGAGTCTCTAGATCGTCGGAAATGGCATTTTCAGAGTCTCCTCTACCTCTTTCGTTAGGCCCTTTCATTAATTCTTTCATTATAATTTGCGAGTCTATGCTGTCCGTGAGTCAGGATGGATTATTATTAATTGGCCGATCAGCGCAATCGAAGTCGCACTTATAATGCAATTTTTTTAAATTCAATTATTTTTGGGGGGGTCCGAAAGCTATTCCGGCCCCCCTTTATAAAATATTGGGGGGCGCCCCCCCGGCCCCCCCGCTTCCTACGCCCATGTTTGAACATATAACGTCAAATGTACCTTTATAAGAGTAAAAATGCATGATCATGGATTGTAAAAAGTCTTTTTACTATCCATGATACGATCGAGTTTTAAGTTTTATCAGTGACCTCCATTCTTCCTCCCATTACGGTGACAAATAGTAATACAAGCGAGAATTTGTGGAAACACCACGTTTATTTAAATTTGTTCTGATGAAGGTCTGGGGTTCTCATTTCTTTTATAGTCCGTTTCAGCTTGCTTTTGAAATCCGATACGTACACACGTAAAAACGCGCAAGCTGTTACAGACCTGCAAGCAAGTTGTTACAAGGCTGTTCAACAGGCTGTCACCGTCATGTGTTCGCACTGGCTGTCCCAGTCTGTTAACATGTCTGTAACAGGTTGTTGACAACTTGTAACAAGGCTGATGACTCTAACAGACTGATAACAAGTTGTTCCAACAACCTGTTACCGTTCTGCACGTAACAAGTTGTTAACAGGTTGATGTTAACAAGGTTGTAGGAGCTTCTTGAATGAACAGCATTGTTACAACCTGTTAACAGCCTTGCTACAAGCCTGTTGCTCTTGTTGACAAGCTGTGAGATTTTTACGTGTGTATAATTGAAATGAACATACTTTTGATTTTATTTTTTATTTTTATTTTATTAACTTCGCCATATGTAACATACATAGAAATAAACATATAAATAATAGCAGGTTTAACAATGGCAGGGGAACCACAACAGCGTTAGCCAATTACTGTGGGCCCTAAATACCGAACTACGTTGCAATGTTCCGAACTACGTTGCGAGGTAGATACAAATTTAAGTCGGCATTTGTTTCTGCTTAACCAAGTATCTATTTATATATTCTATACAATAAATAATCTTCTTCTCCGTGATTTTACCAAAGGAATTCAATTCAAAGCTTATTAAATTCGAACTTCACGACGAACTTCACAACGAACTTCCGTACCAAGTTCCCAACTTTCCAACGAATGTTGACAAACGAATTTCAAAAGCAAGCTGAAACTGACTATAACATGAAAAATGTTTTCTATTTCTTGTGTAGAAGCACGGCTTTTAGCCAATTCACCAAGCATATTTAGAAAATGTTATTTTACAACTAAAAAAATTGAACTCAGGCAAAATAAAAAATAAAACTATCAGAGTTAAAAAGGAGTTTGAAATAACAAATACCTGTGTAAAACTAATGGTAAAGATTGCATGAGACCTGCTGCTGACATCATTCATATTAGTGCTTGCTGTCACCCTGTTATAAAACACAGTAGAAGTATTAATATAAGATAAATAAATTACACAAAATGTGCTAAGGAGAAGATATGGGTGTCAAACCTAATGTTGCTTCCCTCCATCATCAAGTTTTGAATAGCATCAAAGTCTGACACAAGATGCCGTGTAAGATCTACAAAATTAAGCAACAGATTTTAACCAATCAGTAGGTCTGGGATGTACCATTGTATCAAATATGATACAAGATTGTATTAAATATGATACAAGATTTGTCACAAGATTACCTTGAACATAGATTCCATCTCTCGGGTGTTCTCTTACTTTTAAATTATGTTGGACTCTTCCTTTCACTGGTGGTCGAAGCAAATCTCGAACATGTTCTTTGTAAATTTCCAGATAACTGAACACATAAGGAATATTTTTTTAAAAAGTAATTTAATACACAGCAACTTAGACCTCGTTTACACGATGCCGGTACAATTTGAAAACGGAACAAAATCATACTGGTATGCAAATACAGCATATAACATTTCATGTTATTTTTGTGCCGGTATCGTGTAAACGCAAGGCCTAAACGGCATGATTTCGTTCCGTTTTCAAATTGTACTGGCATCGTTTGAACGGGGTCCAAAGCTGATAATTTAGAACGAGCCTAAACAACATATGTAATAAGTTTCTCAATATGTAAAGCTTTCTTCACCTCACTTCTGTTCTGTAAGATACACCTTCATCTCTGTTGGAGTTCATCTGTGAGAACATTGCCTGAGGAAGACAATAAAATAAGGACTAGGACTTGTAGATAAGCTGAACAGTGCAGCAACTTAAACATGGCTGTTTATTGTATTTGGGGTTCCAACCAGGGGGCCATTATACGAGGGATATTTGGGAGGGGGTCCATGGGAGGGGGTGCTTGACAGGAGGGGTGTCTGAGGGGGTCCATGGGAGGAGGTGCTTGATGGGTCCATGGGAGGTGGTGCTTGATGGGTCCATGGGTGGAGGTGCTTGATGGGTCCATGAGAGGAGGTGCTTGATGGGTCCATGGGAGGAGGTGTTTGATAGGTCCATGAGGAGGTGCTTGATGGGTCCATGGGAGGGGGTGTTTGATAGGTCCATGGGAGGAGGTGCTTGATGGGTCCATGGGATGGGGTGTTTGATGGGTCCATGGGAGGGGGTGTTTGATGGGTCCATGGGAGGGGGTGTTTGATGGGTCCATGGGAGGTGGTGCTTGATGGGTTCATGGGAGGGGGTGTTTGATGGGTCCATGGGAGGGGGTGCTTGATGGGTCCATGGGAGGTGGTGCTTGATGGGTCCATGGGAGGAGGTGTTTGATGGGTCCATGGGAGGTGGTGCTTGATGGGTCCATGGGAGGGGGTGCTTGATGGGTCCATGGGAGGGGGTGTTTGATGGGTCCATGGCAGGAGGTGTTTGATGGGTCCATGGGAGGAGGTGTTTGATGGGTCCATGGGAGGAGGTGTTTGATGGGTCCATGGGAGGGGGTGTTTGATGGGTCCATGGGAGGAGGTGTTTGATGGGTCCATGGGAGGAGGTGTTTGATGGGTCCATGGGAGGGGGTGTTTGATGGGTCCATGGGAGGAGGTGTTTGATGGGTCCATGGGAGGAGGTGTTTGATGGGTCCATTGGGAGGAGGTGTTTGATGGGTCCACGGGAGGAGGTGCTTAATGGGTCCATGGGAGGGGGGTGTTTGATGGATCCATGGGAGGAGGTGTTTGATGGGTCCATGGGAGGAGGTGTTTGATGGGTTCATGTGAGGGGGTGTTAGATGGGGCAATGGGAGGGGGTGTTTGATGGGTCAATGGGATGGGGTGTTTGATGGGTTCATGGGAGGGGGGGGTGTTTGATGGGTCCATGGGAGGAGGTGTTTGATGGGTCCATGGGAGGAGGTGTTTGATGGGTTCATGGGAGGGGGTGTTTGATGGGTCCATGGGAGGAGGTGTTTGATGGGTCCATGGGAGGAGGTGTTTGATGGGTCCATGGGAGGAGGTGTTTGATGGGTTCATGGGAGGGGGTGTTTGATGGGGCAATGGGAGGGGGTGTTTGATGGGTCAATGGGATGGGGTGTTTGATGGGGCCATGGGAGGGGGTGCTTGATGGGTTCATGGGAGGTGTTTGATGGGTCCATAGGGGGGTGCTTGATGGGTCCATGGGGGGGGGGTGTTTGATGGGGGTGTATTTGATGGGTCCATGGGGAAGGGGTGCTTGATTTGTACATTAGTTAAGCCCTATCCCAAGTGTTGCAAAAGGCATTTAAATTCTATACTAAACCAGTTGGTAGTTAGGTTAGAAAAACCCTGGCTTACTGTTAATCAGAACAGTTTTACATTTTGTACATTTAGTAATCTGTACATTGATTATGCACATTCTATTTCTCTGGTCTTCAAAAATATCTTGCAATCAGTTCTTGAAACTACCATAGTTTATCAAATGTTACCTACCTCACAAATTCTAGGAATAAGGCCAGGGTCATTTTTCTAATAATTTCAAAAAAGTTATGAATAATGATAAAATATTATACATCAGATTATATACTTGTGTTATGATAGTTTGCTATAAAAATATAAAATAAATGTTGTTTCAGTTCACTTACAGAGTCTCCCATCATGGTGTACGTTTTACCCGACCCTGTTTGTCCATAGGCAAAAATACAAGCATTATATCCTTCAAATGCAGCTTTCACAATCATGGAACCAAGATCCGCAAACACCTGTTGAAAAATTCAGAAACACAATTAGATTGTGTTAATCTCAAGTAGGTGGATCTTTTTTTTTACTTTTTATTTTGTTAGTACTTAGCATAATTTGCTATCAGAATCATTGCAATGCCTTGACAAGTTAGCTGCAGGCACTGGACTTAATTTTACACAGTTTGTTTTTCTGCATTGAGTTTATTCATTTGATTCTTAGTTTGTAAAAAATTAATAGTAAGTGATGTTTTTGATGCAATGTTTTTAGTGCCAAATAGAGCACTGCTTTTTAGCACAGCTTTGTCTGGTTAAAGATTAAAGGTTGTTTTTCATTCGGTATGCTTTGTTGATACAAGTAACAGTCACTATCACAAGTTATTGTACATTTTGGAAATTGAACATTCTTATTTTAAAACACTTTAAATGCATTCTATCTTATTTACTTGTCCAATTTGGTTTGGAAGACAAAGTTGAACATTTTCAACTTCTGATGCACAAATGCAAGACTACTATTAGTAGTAAAAATAAAGCAAAACTATAATAGCCAATGTTTGGTTTCCAATGCATAACCAATGATCAAACCAAAAACATTTTCACTTGCATTTCTATAATTTCATAAAATCATGGGAAGATTTTTTCTATTTCTAACCATCACTGCCTAGAATGTCTGAGGGTTTGCCCTTTTAATAACAACCAAAATCATCTGGTGTTAGACAAAGTAAAACAACACTTTTGGCCACCTCAGGCAGGAATGGGTTAAATATTCCATACACCATAATTATACAGTTGTTCCAACCCATTACACTGAAATAGACCATGAATATTTGACACTATATTATTGTCGGCTGTTGTATATCAAATATTACAGTCATCATATATGTGTGGTGTTTTAATAAGAAAAATGATGTTTTTTTATCAAACTGACATGATTGACAAAACTAAACAAGTCCTTACTCATCGAAGCTAAATCTGACCTGTGATCAACTAATATAATAATATAATGCTAATATAATTAGGGAATATTTAAATATTGGCTCTTGGAATGGGAAGGCATTGCTGTTTAGACTAATAAAACCACAGTAAATTTTTGTAAGCAATTACAACCAAAATATGATCCATTATTTTGAAATAAACATCAATATATTAAGTTAAATCGAATAAGAAGATTATATAAGTAAAAACAAATGGTTTATAGCAGCTTGGGGCGTAAATACCGAGCGCTCCAATTAGAAATATCAATAACAAGTTCAAATCAAAATTATACCATTATTAACAGAGGTCAGGAAAAACAGTCAACAAACCCATATGAACGTCGAAATTCACCGAAATTTAAGTGTTTAATTTTAAATAACAGGTGTTGATAAATATACAAATCAGGAGATTAGTCTTGTACTGTACAGATACAGAATGTTTTAATTTCGTAATTTTTCAGTTAACCAACCTTGTCTTGCGCAGAGTAATTCGGACTTCTTCGGTCGGCCGACCAGTACGAATGATCAAATGTGAATTCCTTTATCTTTTCCACCGAACTGGCCTTAAAAATGATAAAAAATGTGTGAAATTCTTTCATTACAGGTAATCTTTGATCTATATATAAAATGTCTGACTATGCATACCTTAAAATTAGAAATCTTCGTCTTCTTGCCTTCCATTTCGATAATAACCGAAGCCCCTTTGTCATTTTCCCTAGAAGAAGAACAGAGATTGTTTAAAAGAGCTTCAGGGTGATAAATATAGTTCAAAATATTGCGCCAAAAATCTTCCTCAGACCTTCTGTTTAATGGCCTCACTCGAACAGCCACTTTGACCGAAGCCATTTTTCTTCTTTTAAATAGAAACCGGGGTACGTTTAATGAACTCTAAAATCAAAGAATTGTTGCAAAGAATACATTTCTTGCGTTGTAATTCAACTTTTCTCCTAAAAAAACGTGTTTACAAAAACATTCGTGACATCGTCTGAAGCTCTGCATGGAGAATAATAGTTAATGCAATACTCCTGGGTTACCAATCTCCGAGGTATAATACTCGCATATCAGATGTTCCTTATAAAGAATTAACAAAATCCTGTATTGAATATCACAGGAAAATGTTAAAAACATATTATTTATGTAATATATTTATAGTAATTAGTATTTTATATAATAATGGTATATTGTTATCCACTTATCGGGTATATACAAAAACACACATCCAGGGTTTATTCTCCGGGGTTTCTTATCGTGTCAATAAGGGATCAGTTTGCGACTTCCTCGAAATATTCCAGAAAGGAAAGTGAAAATTATCACTGAGTCATCATAATTAATTCGTATGTCGTTGTTTAGGCCTGAACACGCTCGTTTTCTTCTGTCGTTTTCCGTCTATATATTATATATTATATATGACGTTTTCCTGACATTTTCTATGGATTATTAAAGTTCATAGATTTAAAATGTCTTAAAAATGAAAACAATATTAAAAGATTCTTTTGTACAATACGGAAAGAAACATTTCGGAGAAATTAGGAAGGCCTCATAGCCTTCAGATGGGTTTTGTCGATTAGTTGGTCTCTCTGAAACGTTGGATATTACGATACTTCTAATTTTGAAATTACAATGCATGAATGCAAGCAGGCTGTTTGGCATGCTTGTTTTCGCTTTCATTTTGCCAACTTTAAATTAAAGCGTAGTTTACAAGAAAGAAAATGCACCGTTTATACTTTTGAAACAAAATATAGGATGGGCAAACGCAAAAATTGCTGTCAAATGCATATGCACACGCCTTTCTTTTTAGACTTTGTAAAATACCTTTTAAAAAATGAGATGAAAGCCTAAAGAACAAGCATATAATTTTGCCAGGAGGTTATGTTTTTACCCCTTTTAATATGTCTGTCTGTCCGTCCGTCCGTCCGTCCGTCCGTCCGTCAGTCCGTCCTTCCGTGCGTTCGCCCGTTCGCCCGTTCGCCCGTTCGCCCGTTCGCCCGTTCGCCCGTTCGCCCGTTCGCCCGTTCGTCCGTCCGTCCGTCCGTCCGTCCGTCCGTCCGTCCGTCCGTCCGTCCGTCCGTCCGTTCGTTCGTTCGTTCGTTCGTTCGTTCGTTCGTTCGTTCGTTCGTTCGTTCGTTCGTTCGTTCGTTCGTTCGTTCGTTCGTTCGTTCGTTCGTTCGTTCGTTCGTTCGTTCGTTCGTTCGTTCGTTCGTTCGTTTGTCTGTCGCTAGGATATCTCAAAAACTAGGTTGGCCATAGACCAACGACCAGTTTTGTTGAACTTAGTCAAAATTTGGATGAGAAATTAATAAAAATCTGACCGCAAGATTCTCCGTGTATACGAAATGCTTGCTTGCGCTCATTATCTTTATTTTATGCAAATATTTTTGCATAATTTTGGTACAAGTGCAATCAAAGCATTTTATTCATACATGCATGTGTTGGTCTCGTGAGCTAGCCTGGTTAGCGGGATGGCTCGTTTTCTTTTTAAACATTTCTAATAACCCGCTGGCGGAGGTATATGCAGTCTGCCCTCTAGTTAAATTATATATTCTTAATTTCTTATATTATAAAACTTCAGTGTAGCGAGCAGGAAATTTCTCTTTTACTTTGCTTCAGTTTCCTATAGCCATGCAGGGTTGTGTTGCAGCCCAAATTCACACGGACTTCTGTTCCTCCATTTCTTGCCGATAAATATTCAGAAGAAAAATCAATAATGCTCAGTATATCTCATGTTTATAAAAACGTAGAGTGCTGCGTAGACAGTGTTTTGCATAGAACAAAGAAAGTGAAAAAGTAGTGAACTGCCAAGATTTTTAACAACGAAATACTGACGCTTCGAGCAGAGCACTTCATCAGAGTAAGACCAAAAGCTCAGCTCGAAACGTCAGTATTTCGTTACTAAAAATCTCAGCAGTTCGCCACCTTTTCACTTTGCTCTATCTTATGTTGTTCCACTTGGAACCATGCAGAAATTACTTGCGTTGTAAAGCAATTCTTAGAAATGATCTCACACTCAAGGCCCCAATGTCACACGAGGCAATTTTTCTTGCAACGTAACAGTGCTTCAAGGTGTATGTTACACGAAAAATCGCCTCGTGGAACACTCCTAGTTTGTAGCTGACATTTCAGAAGCGCTCTAAAGAGATTTTAACCCTCTCAACCCTGAATTCCCTTTTGGTATTTTACTCTGGCTAACGCCTGACGATTTTACTCGTCATTGAAAGGGTTAAACATGCATGGAGTCGACATTAGGCGTTGACTCCTTCTCGCTAGATTTGTCGATGTCATGAGCTGACTCCATCATTGAGTGATCAGACAGTGGGACCAGTGGGCTCCATCCGAAGTCCCCAGCAATGGCCAGCATCACTGCGCAACCTGTTTGGAGCCCTTCTGGCTTTGGAGTGAATTACAGTATAGCGTTATAAACGCAGGGATCAGAGTGAATGAGTTATAGACAACTAATCGCAGCGTACAAATAAAAAATAAATACTTCAGAATCCTTTAATCTGAGCAAAACAAACACGCATCAAGCAATGGCGGCATTTACAAAACGCATGCTGTATGGGGAACAGTCTTCTTGAAGAGAAAGGCAGTAAAATAATCTTGAAGCCAAAAATCCATAGTGACGAACATGGTTTGAATTCAGTGTAAAAATATCGAAAAACTTTAAAAAAATGTCCTTGGTGAAGAAATTAGGTTCAACGCCATACCACGCGACGCCTTCAGTCTCTTGGCAACCACACAAGTTTAATCGTCAGCCCCAAATATTTCGTCTCGTGGTTGGGGGGCAGAGGTAGTTGGCGATAAAAAAATCTCTTATCCATCATTCGTTCTCTTCTTGTTCCAATCCCGAAAGTTCCGTCTCGCTTTCATTGTCATCGTAAGGTTCACTCACACCAGCATCGTCCATTAGTGCCATTAAACCTTTCTCAATTTGGTCAATCTTTTTCCCAGTGCCGTTGAAACGAGCGACAATCGAGTCTTCCGTCTTGCTCATCTTGTCCTGCAGCTGCTGAAACACATTCTGGACAAACACGGTCAGTTCGCGAGCAGTTGTCGGGCTTAATCCTGAACTCTCCATTCCCAAAACAATGTTTCTTTGTATCCTAATATTCAAAGGGAAATTTAACGTCTACACGTTGTTACTGAGGTGCAGACAAATGATTTGCAAGCGATGGTTCACGGCGAAACGCTGACCGACCGACCGTAACAGACGCTTTGATGGCTTAATTTACATTTGTAATTCGACCTAAATTTTATTCCTTCCGGTGGCAAAACATATTTTCGCTTCTCTTAGATTCGTTTCACTATTTTTAACTATAAGTTTTGTTGCTAAAAAGTTTAAAAATATTTCAGCTATATTCACAATTTGACTGATAACAAGTTTAATTTATAAGAAACATGGAGTGTGAAGCGTGGTTACCGGTTGCCGTGTTACGATTTCCATGGTAACATGACGCTTTGATATCAAGAAAACATTCTCTACAAATTATTCACGATATACTATTTCATTTTACGTTCTGTAAGACGGTGTAACAATCATGGATTATTTCCCTAACATCAAACCTCGGCGAAAGGCTGACTCTTTGACCTACCTAGATGATTCAGATATATTTCCTGACGACGAGGCTAGCGAAATTCGTGGTGCTACTCAGAGATCTGTACGTTCAACAACACGATATCGGAGACCAGTTAGCGCTGAGAGTTCAAACTGTAGTTCCACTGCATTTAGAAGATCTGAGGTAACGCATACAAGTTCCTTATACTGAGAACAAATTAGAATTTTAGAATTTAGTACAACGAATACAAAGATATTCCATGGTATACACTTCTGTTCTAATTTCTTTATTCGAAATTAGAACATTTATAGAAATGTAGCAGTTTAATTCATTCATCAACTACCGGCCGTATCAGAACTGTAGTACGAAGGGCAAGTATACAAGTGTGTTATCGCCACTTACATTAGTTGTTTTTTTATATTTTTTCTCGTTTTAGACGGATATAATATTCCACAAGGATCCAACTCGGCGCTCTAACAGGTTAAATAAAGACATTAATTTTTCCAAATATTGCGTTATGGCGTGACTCGTAAATATTTTAAAAATGCTTGTCCATGAAACAAAATTGAATTCTGTTTTTGCGAAAACTTATTTTTTCTTTATTATTTATTATTATTATTATTTCTTTCAAATCAGGGAGGACACTAATCGGTTCCGCAAAAGCGATAATACGGTGAGTGCGTTTATATATATATATACGTCTCCCAAACACATTCAATTAATATCGGTGTATCCAGCTGGGTTGCAAGAGGCGCTATACCTGATAACAAGGACTTTATAGGAGGTATACGGTAAGGTGGGCCCTTTCTATTCCAGAAAAAACTAGAAAAATATATTTGTATATATTAAAAAAAGTAACTGGTTCCTTCTTTTGGTGCAGATTTTGTCTTGCATACTAAATAGTTGTCTGATTAAAGATACGATTTCTTTTATGTCTGCTAGGCTGAAACATCTCGAGCACATCGAGCTGAAACGTTTGGAACGTTGTTTAATGGTGTGGATGCTAAACCAGAGGAAGAAAATAATCAAGTTTTAAGAGAAAAATTAAATCGCTTACAGCAAGATAAGGAAGCACTGTCGTTACAAGTAAGCTGATTATTATAGTAATTATAATTAAATTATAAATATTTTAATTATGATAATTATCATCATCTATTCATCATCATCATCATTATCATAATTATGATCATCATTATCAGTTTAATGATCACCATCATCATTACCACCACCACCATGATGATGATGATGATGATGATGATCATCATCACCATCATCATCATCATCATCATCACTACCATCACCACCACCATCATCATCATCATCATCACCATCATCATCATCACCATCATCACCATCATCACCATCATCACTATCATCACCATCATCACTATCATCACCGGCATCATCATCACCACCATCATCACCACCACCATCATCATCATCATCATCATCATCATCATCATCATCATCATCATCATCATCATTATCACAATCAACAGTATAATCAACATAACTGTTGATCATTTTTCAGGCCACTCATTACAGAGGGAAAGCAGAAACATCTCACAGTGATTTAGCTGGAGAGAAAATCAAAACAACAACATTACAAGACGAAGTACGTACTTCTCAAAATTATATATGATATAAATATGACACATATTTACTCTAGAACACATTTGCAAAATCGTAAATCGCATTTCCACAAATTAAGATTTTATTTTATATTCTTATTTAGATCAGAAAATGTCAATTAAAACTTTCTGAAAGAGAACAGCAGATAACTGACCTTAAGGTAAAACATATTCCTTTAAAATAACCATAAATAACTGTTTCACACTTTAGTAAAAACAATTTTTTTCTTACATCATCACATTCTCTTCTGACGTAAGCACATTCTTTTCTGTTGTCAGCACATTCTTTTCTGACGTCCCCACATCCTCTTCTGACGTCCCCACATCCTCGTCTGACGTCACCGCATTCTTTTCTGACGTCAGCACATTATTTTCTGACGTCAGCACATTCTTTTCTTATGTTACCTGATTCTTTTCTGACGTCACCACATTCTATTCTGACGTCACCACATTCTATTCTGACGTCACCACATCCTCTTCTGACGTCCCCACATCCTCGTCTGACGTCGCCGCATTATTTTCTGACGTCAGCACATTCTTTTCTTACGTTACCTGATTCTTTTCTGACGTCACCACATTCTATTCTGACGTCACCACATTCTATTCTGACGTTCCCGCATTCTATTCTGACGTCACCACATTCTATTCTGACGTCACCACATTCTTTTCTACGTCACCACATTCTTCTCTGACATAATTACATTCTTTTTTACTTTAACACATTCTTTTATGACGTTTACACAACTGACGTAATTAACCAGCGCAATAAAGTTGAAAAATTATATATCGACTTCCTATTTGTAAATTTCCAGTGCGAGATAGAAAGCCACAAACAAAATGGCGCCCGACAGACAGCGCTTATTCAATCATTACGTCATCGTATTCAAGAAGCTGAAGAGGCAATCGACGTCAAGGAAAATGCCGCATCTCGTGGTGACGTCACTATTGTGTCACTGAAGAAAGAAATGCAAGCGCAGCAAGATCGACTACAACAAGCGGAGACATCTCTTAAACGACATTTTGGCGAAGAGGAAAATGCCACAAGAAAAGCACACTCGTGGAAATCCAAGGTATTGGCCTGTGTAAGAAACAGTAGGGACTGGGGGCGAGTCTGGTGTCGCAAAGGTATCTGGGATTTTTAATCAAGTTTCTCCAGACAAACTCGCCCTAGTCCTCCACCTAGAAAAGTGGGAAGGATCGCACTTCAATACATGGATCGTGAATGTCGACTGCGCATCAGAATGACGCGTTCTGAGTCGGGATAAAACTTATTTCAATTTATAACATTCGGCTGAGGAATTCAGTACAATGAGTTCAGAAATGTAAATGAAAATGAAAATGAAAACTGCAGCTTTAGCCTGATGTTATAAAGTTAATTAAGTTTTATCCCGACTCAGAACGCGTCATTCTGATGCGCAGTCGACATTCGCGATCCATGTATACTATTTGTCAAAAAGTGTTTTGATATTATTTATATATTATTACCAACTGACTTTTCGTTTTTAGTTTCAAGATTTATGTGCTCAACTCAGCGCAGTTCTTCATGTAGATCTACCCGAAAGCAACTCAGAATCTACAGCTCTTATTATAAAGAAGGTATTGTTTTAGTAATATTTAAAACACGTACTGCGAATGTTTTAAAAACAACCCATTTGGTAAGTTCATTGGCGTAGTAAGTTTGAAAAATAACGTTGTCTAAGCCGAGAAAATCCGAGCTGAAGTTATGTAAATCAGGAGGTTTCTTTATCAGAAAACCACAAACATGGTATTGATTTCCTTTTCGTTTTCCTCATGAATTATTAATGAATTTTTGAGTTACATTTAAAAAACATGGCCGTTACCGAACAAGATGGCGGCTGTATATTTAACCATAATGCTTTGCGACCCTAAATCAGCTCAAATAAACAGCTACACTTTGTTTATGAAGCTATAAAAAAAATAAATGAATTAAATATTAAGCAAAAGCTTCATTCCTACCTAAACGCATCTTTCTAAAGCCCAATCTTTGATTATTCTAAGAAAATAAATTTCTATGCTGTACAAGTCGCCATCTTTCGGTGCGGTCAAACGTGCGCTGAAATCCTTTTCCTAGGCTAATTTTTCGTGTTTTCTTAAGGTGAATGATTTAGCGAGAGATAGAAAATTGTTTAAAGAAAAGGCAAAGTCCCTCTCCCATAATATTCAAGAAACTGATTTGGAATCCAAAGCAAGCAGGTAAAAGTTTTTGACTAAAAAAGACAAAAAATGAAACACTCTTCCTCGCGGTAACACAGTCAATTTCAGTGTTGCCAACAGTTGTCCAAAACGGTTTATTAAAACGATGTAATATTTCTATATTCAGAGAAACCATCATGCGTTTAGTGGCGGAGGTAGGTCAAGAGAAGAAACAAGGAGAGGATCAAAAACAAGAAGTATATTCTTTAACAAGAGATAAAGACGTGTTGGAACAGAGAGTTCGCGAGCTTGAAGTGGACCTTGAAAACACCAGAAATAAAATAAAAACAAGCCAAGAAGCGTGGGCTTTGACAAGAGATAACTTGGAAGAGAGAGAAGAAAGGTATTAAATTGCTTGAGAAATAAACAGACAGACAGACAGACAGACAGACAGACAGACAGACAGACAGACAGACAGACAGACAGACAGACAGACAGACAGACAGACAGACAGACAGACAGACAGACAGACAGACAGACAGACAGACAGACAGACAGACAGACAGACAGACAGACAGACAGACAGACAGACAGACAGACAGACAGACAGAGACAGACAGACAGACAGACAGACAGACAGACAGACAGACAGACAGACAGACAGACAGACAGACAGACAGACAGACAGACAGACAGACAGACAGACAGACAGACAGACAGACAAGCAGACAAGCAGACAGAGAAACAAACAAACACAGGGAAGCAGACAGACACACACACAGGCAGAAAAACTGAAAAACATACAGACAGGCGGACTAAGAGCGAATGAGGGACAAACAAGCGCATGCTTTATCTCTACTCAATTAAAAAAACAACCTTTGTTGTGTTTCTCCTTATAGGTTGAACTCCTTGGAGCAGTCTTTGCAAAGTAGCAAGTACACAGAACAAGCAGCTCAAACACAGGTAAATCACGTGACCGTTTCTAGCACACGAAACTATATATCGAAATTGTAATCTACTTGTAGTTGTGCTTGACAGCTTCATATTTTCCTTCTTTACTCAGTTCTCTAGGTTCCGTCGGCACGTTGCGGAAATCATGCAATGTGAAGAAACAGAAACCGATATCTTGCATAATATCAAACAGTTTACAAAAGGATCACGGGATGTGCACGCAGTAAGTTCAATAGAGTGGAGTGGAGTGGAGTGGAGTGGAGTGGAGTGGAGTGGAGTGGAGGGGAGGAGAGGGGAGGGGAGAGAGTGGAGTGGAGTGGAGGGGAGGAAGTGGAGTAGAGTGGAGTGGAGTAGAGTAGAAATAGAATACAGTAGAGTAGAGTAGAGTAGAGTAGAGTAGAGTAGAGTAGAGTAGAGTAGAGTGGAGTGGAGTGGAGTGGAGTGGAGTGGAGTGGAGTGGAGTGGAGTGGAGTGGAGTGGAGTGGAGTGGAGTGGAGTGGAGTGGAGTGGAGTGGAGTGGAGTGGAGTGGAGTGGAGTGGAGTGGAGTGGAGTGGAGTGGAGTGGAGTGGAGTGCAGTGCAGTGCAGGGGAGTGAGGTGATGTGAAGTGGAGTTGAAGGAATATTATATACATATCTGTTAAGTATTACCAATATTGCTTTGATAGAAAGTGGAAAATCTTCAGATCAAACTTCGTAATGCAGTGGAAGAACTAGAAGGTCAACGAAACATTTGCAGGACAACGCTGAGGCGAGCTGTAGAGGCTGAGAATCAACTGAAAGGTATCAAAGAAAGATCTTCTGGACTCGAAGGAGAACTGCTTTCGTACGATGTAGAGCGAGATCAGTTGCGAGAAGATAGAAGAAAAGTAAGGGAGTTGTCTTTTCTTCACACGAAATAGCACGTTTTGATTTCAATCCGCACATGATGATACAAAGTTGTTTGTTTGTTTTCTGTTTTGTAGTATATGTTATTCTGTGAGAAATTAGCCAATACGATGAAACTGGATGAAATTGCGAAAGATGCCGGTTTGGACGTGAACGGAGAAGCTCTTCTAGCCAGAGCAAAACAACTTGTGAAACTTGAAGTACGTTTATTTAACAGACACACTGACAAAGACAGACAGACCTATGGACAGACAGACAGACAGACAGACAGACAGACAGACAGACAGACAGACAGACAGACAGACAGACAGACAGACAGACAGACAGACAGACAGACAGACAGACAGACAGACAGACAGACAGACAGACAGACAGACAGACAGACAGACAGACAAACAAACAAACAAACAAACAGACAAACAGACAAACAGACAAACAGACAAACAGACAAACAAACAAACAAACAAACAAACAAACAAACAGACAAACAAACAAACAGACAAACAGACAAACAGACAAACAGACAAACAGACAAACAAACAAACAGACAAACAGACAAACAGACAAACAGACAAACAGACAAACAGACAGACAAACAAACAGACAAACAGACAAACAGACAAACAGACAAACAGACAAACAGACAAACAGACAAACAGACAAACAGACAAACAGACAAACAGACAAACAGACAAACAGACAAACAGACAAACAGACAAACAGACAAACAGACAAACAGACAAACAGACAAACAGACAAACAGACAGACAGACAGACAGACAGACAGACAGACAGACAGACAGACAGACAGACAGACAGACAGACAGACAGACCGACCGACCGACCGACCGACCGACCGACCGACAGACAGACAGACAGACAGACAGACAGACAGACAGACAGACAGACAGACAGACAGACAGACAGACAGACAGACAGACAGACAGACACTGACAACGACAGACAGACAAACAGACACACTGACAAAGACTGACAGACAGACACACTGACAAAGACAAACAAACAAACAAACAAACAAACAAACAAACAAACAAACAAACAAACAAACAAACAAACAAACAAACAAACAAACAAACAAACAAACAAACAAACAAACAAACAAACAAACAAACAAACAAACAAACAAACAAACAAACAAACAAACAGGCACACACAGACATTCCTAAATCCGACTGCTTATCAATTTTAGAGTGAAGCCCTGAATGATCGCAGCAGTGCAATTTACAGCCTCCAACGTAAACTAAAATGGTTTAAACAACAAGTTGAAAGCAAGGACTTACAGCTAGGTCTACTCCAGAAGAAACTGTCCAGTTTGGAAGATGTCGTCAAAGATAAGAGTCGAGTTGAAGTGGAGCGAGATGAGTCGTCAATAAAATTCAGAAAACTTCAAAAGCAATGCGAGAAGTACCAGCGAGAAATGTTGCAATCCAAGCAATTAGTGACTGATCTGAAAGCAAAACTTTTGGAAACAAGCGAGCTGAAGGTTAGTGTTTCAAGGGCTGTTTGTTTAAGTAAAATAAAATGAAGTGAAGTGAAGTGAAGTGAAGTGAAGTGAAGTGAAGTGAAGTGAAGTGAAGCGAAGTGAAGCGAAGCGAGGCGAGGCGAAGCGAGGCGAGGCGAGGCGAGGCGAGGCGAGGCGAGGCGAGGCGAGGCGAGGCGAGGCGAGGCGAGGCGAGGCGAGGCGAGGCGAGGCGAGGCGAGGCGAGGCGAGGCGAAGCGAAGCGAGGCGAAGCGAAGCGAAGCGAAGCGAAGCGAAGCGAAGCGAAGTAAGTGAAGTGAAGCGAAGCGACGTGACGTGACGTGACGTAACGTGACGTGACGTGACGTGAAGTGAAGTGAAGTGAAGTGAAGTGAAGTGAAGTGAAGTGAAGTGAAGTGAAGTGAAGTGAAGTGAAGTGAAGTGAAGTGAAGTGAAGTGAAGTGAAGTGAAGTGAAGTGAAGTGAAGAAGTGAAGTAAAGTGACCTTATTTATTAATAAGGGTGCAGTATTTAGATGATGTGGGAAACTATGATGTTGATTTTGCGGAAAGAGGAAAACTGGAGAACCCGGTGGAAAACCCTCGAAACACAGGAGGGAACCACCCATGCCTCTCTCAAACTCTCATTCTGATATTAATCAAGTCTCTTCTCTCCTTTCTACAGCGTGAAAATTTCGAACAGAGTAAAAAACTGGACGACATGGAACAACTGGTTAGCAAGCTTGCAAAAAGTAAAGACAAAACTTCGCGTCAACTTCAAGGAATGAAACGCGATCTTCGTTTCACGGCCACTGAAGCAAAGGAAGAGAAAGACAAGACGACCGGCAGCATGAGTCAAATGGCCATTGAACTCCAAACAGTGAAAGAAGCCTTGAAAGAAACAAGAGACAGAGAAAAACAGGTAGGGAGGAAAGGGAATAGGAAATCACGAAGCTTCTTTGTCATGTTCCTCGGGTGGTTTTGAAATACATATAGCGGTTAAACGTAATGGACTGGGGCTAATCATCCTTACTCGCAGCCAGTGGATGAATTACGAAGGACGCAGATCAATGTGGCCGTGTCGAGGCATATCAAAGACGCTCCAGCAGTCGCCATACGACACAGTTCAGACCATGGGTCACAGCTAAGATGTTAGGTGTTGATTTTATGGAGGGAGGAAAACCAGAGAACACGGTGAAAAACCCTCGAAGCACAGGAGAGACCAACTACAACTCTACTCACATGAGTTCCAAGCCCGACAACGGGGTCATTCCCAAGCGGTCACCCATCCAAGTACTAACCCCGTCTAACTGAGCTTAACTTTTGGTGAGAGGCAGCGCACTAAAAGCACATGCCACCGGCCATCAGTGCTTCCACCTGCACGAAGAGGTGCTGGAATCCACCAAGTGTATAAAGAGACTAGCATATTAGCTCCACAATAATACAGTACACTTTGCGAGTATTCCAAGCCTATAAATAATCCAGCCCATTTTCCTCCTTTTTTATATAGCTACTTGACTTCAGACAGGTGCTTGGAAAACTACTCGGCCTTGAAGTTCAAAATCTTGCTGTGCCCGACTTTGAGATTATTTCCCGCCTTGAACGCCTGGTACAGGCCCACCACTCGCACGCCATAACAACACACAGCCTGGAAACTAGTCTGCACAACATGGACGCCAGATACAGAGCTGGATATGAAGATGCAATGACAATCTTGAAAAACCCAAGAACTTAAAAACGAAGCTGAAAAAATTCAAAAATATTATTTAACAGCCATAAAGCTTAAAAAAACATCTAATCTCTATTATCAAGTTTCACTAGCAAATTTTCTTGAATATTGGGGTCAGAGATCGTCCATTTTCAGGTTTTAGCACGTATGCTTTGTCAACCATCAGATTAACTTGCAGTGTTGACATGGACACAGCTGTATAAAGGATCGTATAAAGGTTCCCAGATATACGTGATCAATCATTTGCAGTCTTCCACGGTTGCCTTGAACAAAATTAACACTATAAACATGATTTCATGTCATGATTGAAACTTTAAAAATCCGGCTTGAAATATCAAAGATTCAATGTTTGGCATCTTCTTAAATATTTACAAGTATCGAGAAAATTTTTAAAAAATTATTTTGGGGTTACAGTTGTGCTCTGTATTCTTCCGTGTTATAAGCTGTCACAATGTACATATAGTATTTATATTAAACGAATATACGTTTAAATTCATGATTCATCTGGGAGCCAACACGTGTAATATGAATATATACAATATAAAATAAACATTGAAACGCTAGGGGGAATCCAACGCGTGCTAATACAGGAAGTATAAGCAATTAGCTTCCAAAGATTGTGAAAAAAGTCTGAAATAAATAGTTTGGGATGCAAACAGCCACGTATAAGAACCGCGATTTTTCCAAGGGTTATATATTTGGTGTCTATACAATGAGAATTGAGGCTATTTAGGTTCTTAAATAGGTTTTTATTCTCTTATAAAAAGAGCTTGCTATTGGTTCAGTTTCTACGCTTCATATGTATTTTCTTCAAACTCGGTAATGCTATTTTTTTTAGGTGCTTTCTCCGGTGATTGTGATCATTTTTAATTTTTAATTTACCTTTTAAAACTCATTCATCCCCCAATCCTTTCATCAATTTAGTTGAAATGGCTAATAAAAATACACTAAAGCTTACAAAACATTTTTAGGGAGAAAAAAAATGCAATTTCGCAAGATTTACACTATTCTGTCCACCGCAAACTCTTCCTCCCCAGAAACCGAAAAACATTTTTTCAGCTTAAAGGGGGCGGAGTTGAAGAAGCTCATTATGTAAGAAGGCAAAGAAAATCTTATTAACAAAGACATGTAGATAACCAAAAGAAACTTAGCACAATTATCAACATTCAAATCACAAACGAAAACAGATTATCGATTAGGTTAAGAGAAAACCAGATTATCATTCAGTGCCAAAAATCCGATTTACACAAACGCTATTGTGATCCTACGACTACGCTATGAAAGGAAAAAAAACTAAAATCGCGTTTTTTTGTTCAATTAAAATAAAGAAATTTGATTGGTTAGTGCGTCCCTATTTACCTGGTATATCTTTAGACATATTTACACGAGATAACGTCCCTTAATTAATAAAAACTAGAGGAAGTTAGCAATAATATTAGGTTGTTCTTCGGTCCGGTAATTCTTTGCTGGGAATATTGCTAAAAATAAACTAGCTATTTTCACCGAAACATTCCGGACAAAGTACCAATTTGTGTTGTTTCTTTTTAAGATTGTTTACACAAAGAATATTCGTATTTGTAAAATGTAAACATGATGCGATATGAAAATATCATTAGCCAAGGTAAACGAAAGCAACGCTTAAAAAACTAAAAATAATATTATGAAGAATTTCCTTATTAACCTCGTTTGCTTTGTCGGTTCGCAGCCCGAATCAAACGAGAACGCAAGTCATCGCAAGTTGGCAGTCACGAATTTCTGTGGCGGTCGTTCGAACACCCAAATTAACAAAATAAAGGTTTCATGAGTGTTTTAAAGAGGCTCCCCTATACTCCTTCACAAAATGCATTCACATAAAATTATTTAGTCTTTTCACGAGTCACGAAAAATCGCAAAAACTCTTTCACGTTCACACAAAAATCGAGGCAATCACGATTCACGTAAAAATACAAAAGAAATTCACGGATTAATATTTCGCATCATCTAACCGATTAATAATATTTCACATTCTCGAAGTCCTTCTCTTCAATCTCAGAAGCATCCAGCAAGTTTGAAAGATTTCTTTATGTCCTACTGCAGTCCATTGTAAAGGTCTGTAAACACTGCGATCATGCCAAATTGCGTCTGGCGTCGCTTTTTATTATCTTTGTCTCAACACTCTGAAGCCTGAAGGTCTCCGTTTGACGAGTATAATCGTCTGGAGTTAGTCAGAGTAAAACAGTCAAAATCATCTGTAAGTAGCTAGCGTAAGTACATGCTATTCCGGTGTTCAACTGTTCGAAGACAGCCAAGAGAAACAACAGAAATTCCATAAATCCTAAAAAAACTGTTCACGCAAAACAGACGATTCACGAATCACGTTAAATTCTAGCCTTCATTCACTAGTCATGGTTAAATCAAAAATTACTTTCACGTGCACGTAAAAAGATTTGAAACCTTACGATCACGAATCACGGATTAAAAAAATCCTAGATCACATTTCACGCGAAAAATATAGGAGACCCTCTTTAAACAAGTTTTACTTTGTCACGGTACATGATATTTTCGGGAAATTATTCAGAACGGCCGGTTGAGATAGTGTGACTGCCAACTTGCGATGGCTTGCGTTCTCGTTTGATTAAGGCTTAAGATATTTTTATTTTCACAAGGAAACCTCAAGAAAACACTCTGTGAAAGAGAATTTACACTTTTAAATCGATATTCTTCTGTTGTCTGCGATGGACTATACGAAAAAAAAAGGAAGTAGCTTCCAGAGCATCCAAATATCAGGAAAATTAATTTTATGGAAAATCTCTATATTAAATTTACAATGTTTTGACACACGGCATCATTTACTTGTTCTCGCAATGAACGCAAACACCTGTCAATGTCCACAGTATCACAGTAGGCCTATTTCACGAATAATTTAAACTTACTGCGGAAACAAACCCGAACAATATCCTCACGGATTTCTTTCCGAAAATTACAATAACATAATTATGGGTTAACGTTTAATTTCCGAAAATCACGAGTAAAGAGAAAACAAAAAGGAAAGGGGAAAAACTATGTTTTTATCAGTCGTTATGCCGTTCGCTACAAAATAATTAAATCTTGTCTCTGTTGAAACTAAAACTTTTTTTTAAAAAAACACATTCTTATCTGAGTATAGACAAGGGAAAATTTATTGAGAATTTTAGGAAACATATTGGGAAAATTCGGGGTAGATTTAGGTAGAAACATAATAGGCTTTGGTTTTAAGGTCGTTTTAATGAACAGTTCGTCTTTTAATATGTCTTCATTATATAAGATATTATAATTTATGTTATTCACATCTTCCACCGCCCGCTATTGTGTGGCCAGCTTCTTGTATGTAGTTCAGTCTTTCTGTATAATAACATACAGAAAAAAGAATTACAATGCGATACGATAGAGTTTTCGAAAATAAAACGAACGTCCACAAAACTTCTGTTACACGATTCCTAAAGGACACAAGTCGACGAATGCGGTTCATGCATGATAATTGGATGAAAATTTGTACGGTCGCCAAAAGGTGTCCATTATAAAGAGAACGCAGTCCTCAAAGGCTTTGATAAAACGCCCAACAATTCTCGAGATAAAAGATTATATTCCACTGAGATCCATGCAGCAACATGCAGTCATATTGTCTTGAGGAAGTGACACGCAGCTTTTCACAGCGTTTAGTCTCGTTAAAATTCTGTGACATTTGTCGTTTCTCTCTCGTGCAAAGAGTCGCTTTTTAAGCGGTTTT
Organism: Corallium rubrum; assembly: GCA_964035015.1. Taxonomy (NCBI): domain Eukaryota; kingdom Metazoa; phylum Cnidaria; class Anthozoa; order Scleralcyonacea; family Coralliidae; genus Corallium; species Corallium rubrum. The sequence continues at coordinate 7,221,076 of OZ036002.1, forward strand.
TCTGCTGAGGACCGCGTTGATTTGGAAAGTGACTTCTCAGTCTGCAGAGTACGCAGCACAATATAAACGCAGTGATCACGAATAACAACACACCAACAAAAATGATAATCAGAGACACGGAGCTCGAATCGGCCATGTATATAGTCAACAATGTTCTTTTTCAAGCTGAGAACGTTAAACAAACCGCGTCACGCTGTTAGCTTTCTTCTTATAGTATGACACACAAGTATATATCTCCTCTAAAGTCCTGCTTCTTTGGTACTTTAAACAAGTGGCCAAGGTTGGAAAAAACTGTGGAACAGACTGCTGTGTTTATCAACGGATAAAAAAACTTGGAGATTTCGTTGCGGTAACCTTACTGTTTTAAGAGCTGCAATAAACCCACGATGCAGCTGTTGCGTGTGTGAATGATTGACATATGACAATGCATTTATAATGTCCATTTCGGATCAACTCATCAAACAAACAAATGGCCAGACGCACAAAATCGACCTCACGAAAAACAACCTCTTTACAACAAATATATCCTTCTTCCTTTTTGGCCATTTTTTCTCAAGTGGAGTAGGCCACTCGAATGCTACATTTTCATTTAACTCTAGGCTATTCTTATTAATGATTCTTAAATAATCTACATAGTTTCAGATATCATCCTGTCATCTCTACGTCGGTCTTCCCTACCCTGTTTCCATTCCCTTCCACAAACTTATCCATCAGCTTTAAGCGAAGTAAATCGTTTTATGAAAAGACAAACTCGTAGAATATATAAAATTTTCGCTTCCTCCAATTTAATCAAGACTGACATTGAGCAATAACGTGTCCAAATGGACTACCGCTATACCACTTAACGTTAGCAAACGTTTTAATATTATCTGAGCGAACAAAAAAGTGAATTATTTTTTATACAACTCAATATCGTACGAATCGTATCCGTAGCGTAGGTCGAAGAGATTAAAGCGATAATTATCTCAAACTGTGTCATGGGTATTTCTCTGAACCTAAAGTCACCGGTATATTTAATAGATCTAAAAAAAGTCCTTTCGTTTTCGTATTGTTAATTCGTTTTCTTACGTAGTACAAATAAAAGAGGTAAACTAATTGAATTAAAATGAAGAAAAGAGAAAACTAATTCTACAATGTTGTGAGATTGTTTTCATTATGAAGAGATAGTTCCGATCGTATCGTGGTTTCTTAATTGCGAAAAAGAATCTTGATAAACTTACACGATCTCGTCTAAGATCTTTCTCGCTCTTCTTAGGGGAGGAGGGGATCAACACCGACCAATAATAGTCGGCCAACAACCTTAGATTTTTCCTCAAAAACAAACACAAGGTCGCCAAATACAGAACGAAAACAAAATTGCAAAAAGTTTTCATTATATTTGCTATTGACCTTCCTATTATTTCCAGTCTGTTCTTGCTCTCGTGCTTTTTGTTGCAGTATCGACATGGAATGGAAATTTACAAAGAAAATAAATAAATAAATCTTCCTGGGGATCTACATGCATAGAGGGATCTGCACATTGAGTTAGAAAAGGTTTTCAGCTCTTTTTTAAGTAAAATTTCATGTTTTCATATCGCATTCCTCAAAATCGCAGGAATTTTGGCTTTCGCGATATTCATACTAGCGTAATTTATACCTTGGCTTTTTAGCTTTTCCTGAGTAAGCTTGACTGTTGCTACTGACACAACTGTCATTTTGTCCCAAAATTTTCCTCCAGTTCCCTCTACACACCCACACACATACGTACTAACTTCGCATACCTGTAATCCAGTGTATCTTTCTATATCCCTCATTCACCCACCAACATGTGTACTAGGATAACAGTAACAGTATACCGGTATATACCAGTATACCCTCTACCCACCCACACACATGCGTACTGGCTAGCTTCCTTGTAATATAATCGTCAGTTTATCCCAATATGTCCTTCCATATCCCGCATCCACTCACTAACATGCGTACTGTATTAGCTAGGATAACTGCAATAGTACTGTAATGTTCCTCCAATTCCCTCTAAACCCACATACATACATGCTATACTAGCTTGCCTGTAATATTATTGTCAATTTATCCCAAAACGTCCTTCCAGGCGTCTTGTCGTAATTCAAATAATGATAATTCCTTGAGACCGAGCACCATTTCGGTTCGTTTTCTAATATCTTTGGCAGTGGATCGTTGTACTGCGGAGACTTCGCTTTGATTGTTATCACCGACGGTGGCGAGATTTCGATAAACACTTCCCTATAAAAGAAACCAAAAAAGACAATACTCCATTACACTCGTCAGTTTTCAGACCACGGTATCAATTGACTATCTTTACTCCTTTCGCGCCTGTCTCGTTTCTTTTGGAAGGATGCAGACTTTAATAAAAAAAATTAAACTAATCTTAGTTATACTGAATAGCTCTATCAGTTATATCTAACTGTTCTCCCTAGAGGTCGAGTAAGGGACATGCCTTATTGGTCCAGTATTATTACTACAGGAGGAAACTGGAGTACCCGGGGAAACCTGTGGTGTTTGGTAGAGTCAGAGGCCCCGTTCACACTATACTGGATAGGTTTTCGTGCCGGCACAAAAAATATCCAGTATAGTGTAAACAGATTCGATCGGCACGATATTGTGCCGAAGTATAGCCCCGTTCACACTATACCGGATAGCTTTTGTGCCGGCACGAAAACCTGACGATACAACCAATCCCCACGCTCTATTCTATTAATTTACTTCCGGAACGATTTCGAACTCCGTTCACACTGGAGCTGGAACAGCACAAAAAGCTATCCGATACAAGATGTACCTCTTTCGAGATCGGAGCGGCGCAGCGGCGTGCCGGCACAGAAATTGTGCCGGAGCAGGTGTTTCGTGTGTGAACAGAAGGCGGTATTAGAAGCACTCTTCTCACATGCCGCCAACGTGAACTTTTAATCAGATAACTGAACTGAGGCGGTATAAAACCTGCGTCGCAGAGGTGAAGGGCACCCTGTGCCAACGAGTATTTTATCATATGTCGCCGATGGTAGCCGATCGTCGCCGACCCATGATTTAGATGCATGTTAAGTAAAAGAATAAAAGCACTGCTTTCTGCATTGTTCTTTATTACTTAACATGTTGCTGCACTTCCCGTTTTAACATGCATCTAAATCACAAATCGCCGACAATCGGCGACATATGAGAACCAGACTTAAAGGGACAGTTCTCGGGCGCCAAGGGGTTAAGCAATGCGTACCTTTCTTTTTGAGGACAGGACAATAAGATTCCAACATCGTGTTCGTTGCTTTCAAATAAATCTCGCGTAGTTTCCAAAAAGGTATTGTGTTTGACATTCCAACCAAGACGTAAAGCAAGCTTTTTAGCAATTCCCAGCATAAAAAGTTGAACCTGCATATAGAAAAAAACACACAAATCAATAAAAACAAAATCTTCATTAACATCATCGCGTCTATCACTGGGTTAAAATTAAGCCTGGTTTCCATATAAGATCGTCTCGATCCATCCAATCAGATTGGGTGATTCTAGATATCTCTCGTCTGATTGGAGAAATCAGAAATTTGGGCAATCAGGGGGGGGGGGCGCGATCTTATGGAAATCTGGCTTAGGGAGTTGTTGTAGGAGATGTGGGAATTGTACAGGTGTAGCGAGCATTTTTCTTTAAAATAGTTTACCTGATTTCTTAACATTAACTTTAGTTCTTGGGTGTCGGCAGAAAACGTCACACCAATCCCATCATGCTGTGTGACGTGTACTGTGTCGGTGCCTACTTTGACAGCAAAGCATCTTCTAAATATGAAAGAGCAAAGCATCTTCTAAACATGGGGAGCACGGGTGGCGTGTGCTGTTAGCGCGCTGCCTCTCACCAAAACGTTAAGCCCGGTTAGACGGGGTTAGTACTTGGATGGGTGACCGCTTGGGAATGACCCGTTGTCGGGCTTGGACTCATGTGAGTAGAGTTGTAGTTGATCTCTCCTGTGCTTCGAGGGTTTTTCGCCGGGTTCTCCGGTTTTCCTCCCTCCATAAAATCAACACCTAACATCTTAGCTGTGTTCCGTGGTCTGAACTGTGTCGTTGGCGGCAGCTTCGAGCGCCTTTGATATGCCTCGACACGGCCATGTTGATCTGCGTCCTTCGCAATTCAGCCGCTGGCTGCAAGTAAGGATGATTAGCCACCCAGTCCTTTACCCTTTATATTCACATTTGCTAAAACAAACTCTGTAACATTTGTCCCCTTCCACCCAATGTTATAAGGTTGTTTTCCACCAACTAAGCGACGATATTTTTCAAGCGAAGCCACCTTTTGCTTTTGTCTTGGCTGATTAGTTCCACCTGAGCTAAGGCTCTTTTCCAGTCATCGCAAAAACCAGCTCGCAACTCGCTCCGAGTGTTTACATCTAATTAAAACCAACTCGCAGTGCTTGTTTTCTCGCTGTGAGTTCTTTTTAATGAGATACAAGTACTAGCAGCAAGATGCGAACTAGTTTCTGCAATGAGTGGAAAAGAGCCTTTAGGCTAGATTTCCACTTGGCAAAAAATGTCGCGCAAAGCGAGATTTCCTTTTGTCTCGCGAACTCTCAACACAGAAGTGGAACTAATCAGCCAACACAAAAGTAAAACGTCGCTTCGCCCGAAAAATATCGCTCAGTGGAAAATAGCCTTACTATCCTCATTAAAAACATTCCAATCGGTCGTCACCATTCGGATAAAGATCGTATAAAGCACGAAGTTGGAAGTTAATATACCTTTCTGTTCTGCCTCTCAGTGCAATGTATATGGTCGCAAAGGACGAAGTCTCTGTAGATAAAGTACTCCAATGACATGACAGTAATGGATCGTGAATGTCATCAGCCAGTTCGTGAATCACGCGAGAAACTCTGTTGAAGAAAATTGTTTTAAAGTTCTGTTAGTTCTTGCTGTACAAGCCGTTGTTAATCAGGGAGGGAAGGAGGGAGGAAGGGAAGAAGAGAGAAAGGGGAGGAGAGAGGAAGGGAAGGAGGGAGGAAGGGAAGGGGGGAGGAAGGGAAGGGGGGAGGAAGGGAAGGGGGGAGGAAGGGAAGGAGAAAGGAAGGGAAGGAGAGAGGAAGGGAAGGAGGGAGGAAGGGAAGGAGGAAGGAAGGGGAGAAGGGAGGAAGGAAAGGAGGGAGGAAGGGGAGGAGGGAGGAAGGGGAGGAGAGAGGAAGGGAAGGAGAGAGGAAGGGAAGGAGGGAGGAAGGGGAGGAGGGAGGAAGGGAGGGAGGGAGGAAGGGAAGGAGAGAGGAAGGAGGGAGGAAGGGAAGGAGGGAGGAAGGGAAGGAGGGAGGAAGGGAAGGAGGGAGGAAGGGAAGGAGGGAGGAAGGGGAGGAGAGAGGAAGGGAAGGAGGGAGGAAGGGAAGGAGAGAGGAAGGGAAGGAGGGAGGAAGGAGGGAGGAAGGGAAGGAGGGAGGAAGGGGAGGAGGGAGGAAGGGAAGAGAGAGGAAGGGAAGGAGGGAGGAAGGGAAGGAGGGAGGAAGGGAAGGAGGGAGGAAGGGGAGGAGAGAGGAAGGGAAGGAGGGAGGAAGGAGGAAGGGGAGGAGGAAGGAAGGGAGGGAGGGAGGAAGGGAAGGAGGGAGGAAGGGAAGGAGGGAGGGAAGGGAAGGAGGGAGGAAGGGAAGGAGGGAGGAAGGAGGGAGGAAGGGAAGGAGGAAGGGAAGGAGGGAGGAAGGGAGGGAGGGAGGAAGGGAAGGAGGGAGGAAGGGAAGGAGGGAGGAAGGGGAGGAGAGAGGAAGGGAAAGAGGGAGGAAGGGGAGAACAGGAAGAAGGGAAGCAGAAAGGAGGGAAGGAGAGGATGAAGGAAAGAAGGAAGGAAGGAAGGAAGGAAAGAATGAATGAATGAAGGAAGGAAGGAAGGAAGGAAGGAAGGAAGGAAGGAAGGAAGGAAGGAAGGAAGGAAGGAAGGAAGGAAGGAAGGAAGGAAGGAAGGGAGGAAGGAGGGAGGGAGGGAGGGGAGGGGAGGGGAGGGGAGGGGGAGGGGAGGGAGGGAGGGAGGGAGGGAGGGAGGGAGGGGAGGGGAGGAGGGGAGGGGAGGGGAGGGGAGGAAGGAAAGAAAGAAGGAAGGAAAGAAAGAAGGAAGGAAGGAAGGAAGGAAGGAAGGAAGGAAGGAAGGAAGGAAGGAAGGAAGGAAGGAAGCTACACGTGACTCGATCTCCTCTAGCCTTAACTCTGAAATAACTTAAAAACTAACCTTTTCGTAAGAATGTGGTGTTTTGCTATGTTTGTTAATTTATCCAACAGCCGTTGACTAAAGAAGCAATAAGAATCAAATTAGTTAATGCTTTATGTGTTATGTCAATGAACAACTCTACACATTCATTACACAACTTGTAAAGATCTTCTACCTCGTGATAAGCACCTCATAATCTTGTTTGATCATAGAAGATGGTCCAGCAACACGACGTTTCTCAGTTTCTTTCATCGCAATACCTGAAGTGACTGGACGAGGGGTGCTGTAAGCGCAGTTTGCTCGATGCTGTTGTCGTAAGAGTGTTTCAAGACTGAAATCTAGAACATCTACATTCCTCTGTACATCAATATTCATACGTTCCTAAAAATGAATAAAATGCGACATTTTGCCATAGCTAATGCCAGACTATTTTACTTGTCAAGGAAGGAAAAAGGCGGCAAACATTAATAGCTCTTACTTATAATATCAAATAATAATAAAAACTTTATTTATAGAAGATAACACCTGTCAGTAGTCACAGTACTGCACATAAACTTGTGTTTTGGGGTCATCTAAATCAACTGAGAAGATTAATGAAACAAATTATGTAATTGACCTTGCTAATTTGTAAATGGCCTTTGATGCATGTGAATATTGCGTTGTAAAATTATTAACATAAGTGTAAGACTCACCTCACATTCTTCTTCTGTCATGTGGACGTATGTTATACACATATTTGTCTGTGGGAATATCTAAGAAAGAAAGAAATGCAAAGAATGTACTGTCAACACAAAGTATTTTGATAACGTATAAAAGGTTTAAACTTTAAAGATGACAAGATGCTGCATTCTCATTGATGAAAAGAATGAAGAGAAGGAAAGAGGGAGGGTGAGAATAGAAGAAAGGGAGGGAGGGAGAAAGGAAAGAAAGAAGAAAAGAAAGAAGGAAAGAAGGAAGGAATTAAGGAAGGAAGGAAGGAAGGAAGGAAGGGAAGGAATGAAGGAAGAAAGGAAGGAAGGAAGGAAGGAAGGAAGGAAGGAAGGAAGGAAGGAAGGAAGGAAGGAAGGAAGGAAGGAAGGAAGGAAGGGATTAAGGAAGGAAGGAAGGAAGGAAGGAAGGCAGCAGGCAAGGCAAGCAGGAAGGAAGGAGCAACCCAGTTTCACTCACCTCTGTTCTAATCACATTGCCCACCACTTGTGTTGATAGTCCTTCACCATGATAAGACTCATGAGCAAGCTAATAAAGAATTTTAACAATCAGTTTAAACCTCTCTGCCTACTATTTTACAACTTAACTCCCATCAAGACCATCCCTATGTCCCCTTCTGTCACTATTAAACGACCCCATCGTGGACACCAAGGTTTCAATTACCTGAGCAAATAATTCTTTACAAAACAAATTCTTTTGAGAGGTACATAACTTTTGATGCCACACAGTAACTGCTCCAGGAAATGATGGAGGATTAATATGTTTTACTATACCAGAGGAAGAACCTAAAACAACGCAGATAAATTAATTAAGAAAAAACAACCATATACAGTACTTACTTAATTAGTATAATTTGATCCTATATATACATGTATGCATAGTAATTCTTATTAAACCAATGCTCGTTTTCTAATTACAGTCTAATTAAGTCTAATTTAATTAAGCCTAATTACTAGGTCTAATTAAACTTAATTACAAATTCTAATTAAACCTAATTAATAAGCCTAATTAAACCTACAGATATAATCTACTTTTTAATGTATGGTAACTTACATGTAGACCTACCCTTGTGAGTTGCTTGATCATTTATAATGCGGACTTGCACTTCGCTAATTCCATTCAGATCACTAGAAATATTCACATCAACACTGTTGATACTATCATTTTCTTCTGCACTTGTTTCTTTTCTAACTTCAAAAGCTCCAGTGTGCCAAAATTTTGAGCCAGCTATAAAAATGGAAGACAAGACATAAAAAGATACAAGCTTCTCCAAGTTGTCAACACTCAGTGGTTATGTTGTGCTGTCAACTATAAACAATGTTGTGCTGCCAACTGTAAACAATGTTGTGCTGCCAACTGTAAAGAATGTTGTGCTGCCAACTGTAAAGAATATTGTGCTGTCAACTGTGAACAATGTTGTGCTGCTAACTGTAAACAATGTTGTGCTGCCAACTGTAAAGTTAACAATGTTGTGCTGCCAACTGTACACAATGTTGTGCTCTTGTCAATTTTCATTAATAACCTGTCTTATATGAGAGGTCTCCTAAGATTAAATTTCCAGATCTTTTGAGCCTCCATCGTTGCCTTAAACTCATCAGTTCAGAATGGAAATCTTTCTGACTTAAATCTTCTTGTTGATCTTTCAGACCTCCAGCCATATCCTGTGCTCCTTGCAGAAGTATTTTACTTGCATCAGCAAAATTCTTAAAACAACAACATTTACAGCATTTTATTATTTCACAATTACTTAAACTGGTCATCACTGTTCAACAACAACTACCACAACCATCACAACAACAACACAACCACCACCAACCAATACCACCACTATAACAACAATAACAACAACAACCACTACAACTACCTCCATCACAACAACTACCGCCACCACTACAATAACAACAATCGCCATCACCACCATAACAATTATAACAATTACCACCACCACTGCACCACAACCACCACAACAACAACAACTACCACCACCACCACCACCACCACCACCACAAGAACAGCAACCAAATTATATGTGAATACAACCATAAAAGTTTAAATTTTAGCATTCTCAGTGGCCAACCTTTCTTTTTGTCAACAGCCGCACAGTTGGTTTGGGTGGTGCTTCTACTTGAGAAACAGCATCAAGAGATAAATATTTATTTTCTCGTGCAACACTTAGCACATCCGTTAAAACACACAGATTAGTCAAGGTGTTCCTAATGTTTGAAAATGAAAATAAATCAATGAACATTTATGACAGGCAGTTTGTTGAGTAAATATGCATGGTTTATAAAGGTGTGAAGTGGGTTTAGAAAGGGATAGGTGGGTCCATAAAGGAGTAGATGGGTTTAATAAGGGTAGGGATTGTAGGTGGGTAAGTGGTTTTATAAAGAGGTGGGTTTATAAAGGGTAGGGGGTTCATTAAGAGTACGTGGGTTTATAAGGGGTAGGTGGGTTTATAAGGGGATAGGTGGATTTATAAGGAGTAAGTGGGTCCATAGGGATAGGTGGGTTCATAAAGTAGGTAGGTGTGTCAGGGGGTAACTGGGTTTATAAGGAGGTTGGTGGGTTATTGGGGGTAGGTGGGTCTATAAGGGGCTAGGTTGGTATATAAGGAGATAGGTAGGTATATAAGGGGGTAGGTGGGTATACAAGGGGGTAGGTGGGTTCATACAAGGATAGGGTTCATACCCTGAATTTCCAAGGCTTCCTCATCCATCTCTCATTTCCCCCTCCTCTCTTCCCCCCCCCCCTCCCCCCTCCTGGCCCTCCCCTCAAAAACCTTCAATAGGTGATGTTTTTAAAACAAATTGGTGGATCAATCAGACCTTAGTTTATTTCTCACAGAATCCCACGGCCAAAGAGAAGGCTGAAACAATGGCTTGTCAGATTTGTCTTCTAAAGAATCCAAACCAACGTCGTTTTCCTCCCCTTCTTGTTTTGTTTTAGAGAAATCAATCTTGTGAGCAAGCTGGGCGAGCTTCTCTGACATTGACAGTAGACTAGAAACAATACAACAGTCCATTAAAACATTAAAATCAGCAAAACTTGGTCAAACTCTTTAAAATGACAAGCCACTTCAAGTCGTTTAAGAACGTAAAACACCAAAAACTATTGAGATTTTACTTGCTCAAAAAATACAATAAGTTCATTAGATTTACTTGGATACTCACGGTGCATACGTCTCTTGCCCATCTCTGGAAATTTCTTGTATTTCGTTTTCTAAAAGTCTTTCAACTGCTATTGGCATTGTGGACGCCATCTTGGTTTGACCCGACTATTGCCTGAGTTGTCCACCCGTTTCAGGTTTGCAACTATGGTACTTAGTACCAAACCGCGCATTCACCATATAAATTTCACCATTACCAGTAAGGACCATTTTCACCATTGACAGTAGCTTCGTTTACATCAAAAGAAATCTCTTTATATATTGGTCACAGTATTATTGGTGAAGGGTTAACCCAAGTATTGCCTTGTCAGGCTTTTCTGCTGCTGTAAAGCTCTCCTGTCTATAAATCTAAAGATTACATTACAAGATTGGATCAGTTGGGGGTGGTGGATTTTGTTGTTTCAAGTCAGATATGGATCCATTTGTGTTACTTTATAGAGCATTTAGAGAAGAAGGAAGGCTGATTACTTTGAAAAGGAAAGTCCATCAGTACTGGGTTTCAGGTCGGATGTCAGATGGTCGTATTTGTCATTATCAATTACAAGTTCCATATTTACAGAGATGAAGAAAGCAGTTTGGTGGACAGAAGATATTTTAGTTTTAAAAGGCTCAATGGACATAGTGTTACAGTTGTAGTGATGAAAAGTAACTTATAATGAAACAAATGGGCTTGGGCTGTGCGTGTGTATTGGTGCATTGTGAATTTCGAGCAATTGGTCTATGATCAACTTTAGTGTATTGACTGGTTTTTGATTGTTTTAATATCTATTTTAATTATAACAGGAAGGTGCCTCGCATGGGTCCTCGAGTCCCATTCACGCTTTTTTTTCCATTTGGGTATTTTTAAGTAATTTTATGTAAATATCCAATAAAGTCATTAATATATATATATATATATATATATATATATATATATATATATATATATATATATATATATATATATATATGTTACAAAATAAATGTTACAAAAAATGAAAGGAATTAGCTAAAGTTTGATTAGCTAAAGATTATTTCAAAATTTTGTAACTACTGTAGTTACCAAGTTTCATTTAAGCAAAGGAATTATCAGAGACACTGGAACAATAAAAAGGCAGGAGGGGTAGCAAGCACTTGCCAAAGGGCAATCCAATCTTCCATTGTTCCAGTTCCAGCATCCTTGGCCCATTAGGTGATTAATTAATTTGGTATCTTATGTTTTTGACATTTCAACCCCATTTAAATAAAGCATATTTTTCCCCCCTCTATAAAGTCGGTTTTCCACTAGGTGACTTTTTTAGCACAAAGCAACTTTTTCTTTTGTCTCATGAGCTGAAACTAATCAGAAATCTATTGAATTTGAACAAAAGAAAGTTGCTTAATGCAAAAATTATCGCCTAGTGGAAAACCGGCTTAAAGAGCCAAATGTTTACAGGACTGTCGTAGATGGACTTCTGGCAAAGCACACAGAGGATGTTGAATTCATGTTTGTCTGAGTTTATAATTTATTCTTACATTTCCAACAAAAGAAAATGGATCATTAAAAATCCCTTGTACATGTAGTTATTATAGTTATATAAATACATTATTATTTTAATTTTGAGCGGTTGCCAACACAGAATGGGGTATTTGACAACTGATTTTGATATGGAATTTGACTGGGAGAATTCTACAGAAAATAAATCCAAAGGGTTTCTTGGTGGAAACAAATGGTAGCTCCATTGTGGTAGGATGTCAGAGGTTGTTGCATATACAGTATGTATCATTGTAAAGCTTGCAATAATACAATATTGCTTCGATGGCTGAGTTTGGAAATGACTTGCATATTGATTGAATAGTTGTGCAATACCACAGAAGTTCACAGCCTATGTTATAACATGATAGAGTTGGCGATTTTTGATATTTCTGTAAATATGTATTACAATAAAAAAATGAATTTCATTTCAGAATTATCTCTTCCCAGTTTTGAATTTTGAAATTTTAATCATGATAAACTTTTTCCAGGGTTGTACTGTATTTTATAAATTATCATTTTATAGAAAAATAAAAATTTTGGCAAGGTACACAACAGAATTATTATTTTATAGCAATTTTCGGAATTCTTTTTAAGTATTTTTGAAGATGATAGGGTAACCTGGGTGCTAGTTTTTTCGTGGTGAACGAAATATCTTTATAATTTGGCAGATTAGTATAAATATTAAATTTATGGTTTTGGTACAGTACAAAAAAAGTAGCTATGGCGTTAGCCAAACACACATCCATTTTCGCTTGTAAAATTAGGGCAAAACTGCATAAAATTTGTGTTTTCACTTATTTTTTTGGGGCTCCAAATGAACTAATTTTCCCTATAAAAAATTGCTCAGTACGTAAATAAGGTGTTATTTACAGTATTGTGTATGTATTTGGAGCAAAATATCAGAAATTTAAAGAAAAAACAAGAATTCTATTTTATATTTTCAGGGATAATTTTAGGCCGGGTGACATACCTCCCCCCCCCTCCCCCCCCCCCCCCCCCCCCCCCCCCCCCCCCATAGCGACGCCAACTGGTGTCTTCGCAGAGGTCCACCCCTATTTCTCTCGAATTTCGATCCGGTCTGGTAATCAAGCTTTTGGGCCACATTAATTTCTTGACCATTTTCCGTAAATTTAACGATCAGAACGACAACTGTTTGTGGAAACTACGTCTACCGAGTTTGTAGCGACCTGTTATTACAACAAAATCTCAGAACATTGCTTTGTTTCGCTATTAAAAGCACATTAACTCGTTCTTGTCCGAATTGGTCTTTAGTATTTTATTCTGGCTAACGCCAGACGATTTTATTCACCTCTGGGGAAGCCCCCGGACAGGAATGAGTTATAAACTATCTCTTTAACTCTTTCTTGTCCGAATTGGTCTTTAGTATTTTATTCTGGCTAACGCCAGACGATTTTATTCACCTCTGGGGAAGCCCCCGGACAGGAATGAGTTAAAGAGCTTTAAAAAGCTTCACTCGCTGAACAAACAGTCAGGCAACACATTGTTACCATAATATATGTTGAAACAGTTCTGGTTTACCGTCAAATTCTGCGTTCACTGTGCCAGACTCATATAAAGAATAGGTAAGCACTAGTGTTTTTTTCCACAATACAATGTTGTAAACAAGCAGTACAGTAACGAACGTGATATTGTTTCGTTTGGGCAGCCAGCAGGCAGGCGCCTCTAAATTATCCGAGGTTTTTCTACGATCTTTACACATTTTCTCACTGATTTTGAAGAAATACTTGAAAATATAGTTCACTAACCTCTCCACTAACAGAAACAAGACTCCAAACTCTAAAAATAATGAAATAAAGAAGAAAAATAACTTCGGAAAGTACACGATTATGTGTGCGTCGTGCTTAAATTTGGAAGCTCGGTTTTTTTGAAACGCCTCGAAGGACTATTTCTTGCTAAATAAACACAAGTTTTTTTACATTTACCTTTGCCTAGATGATTGTTCTTTATCACAATGAGTTTATTTTGTGAGAAAAGATACTTTTACTATCAATAATTTCGCATTTTGTACGGGTGTGTTTTTCAATTTTTTTCAAGAGGATCATTTTTTGTTCCCCGAACTCCCAAGGGGGATTTCTAAAAACTGTAATACCATTGGTTCTGGCGGGGGTGAAAACTAACCAATAGAAAGTGGATAAAATGGACCAATCACAGCTAACTTCCGGAAAGTTTTAGCCAATGAAAGCCGAGGATTTGCCTGGCGGCAGAATAAGTTTGATCCAAAATATTTTTAGGGCATTCATTCACTGGGGCATTCGAAGAGGAAGGTTGTGTATTGGCAGTGACCAAACGCCACTCAAGTACTGACTCGAATTAAAGAATTCGATCAGGAAGTGTTCCTGGTAGTAAGTGTAGGTATGTTTAATCATTGTTTCATGATTTTTTCCCAAAAATGTCTCCAATTTCTACCATAGGTTGCCTCTGAGTCTCGTCGGCCGACACAAGTCAACAACGCGAGCGGCTTTGGCTTCGGTCAACCTTTTAGCTTCGGTGTTTGGACTTCGTTTTGCTTTCTTTTCGAACAAGCTGTCAGAAAAAAGACTCAAGAACTACAGCCGAACGTTTGCCAACGAAATTTTCTTAAAATTTCTGTTAAATTTTCTCTTGAAAGTCTCGTTCGTCACCTCGACGTTTCACAGTTTACAGAGTCGGCCAAGAGGATGTCCCGCCGGCCCTCCAGGCCTAGTTTTGTGGTTGAAATTTCGTTTTCTTTTCAATTTTAAGTCGGGTTAAAGTTTAGGCGACTACTGCTGAAGAATTTTTGTTGAATTTTCGAAAAATTTCGGGCGACAAATGTCTTAGAAGTCCGAAGGTCTCGAGTGTCGGCTCGCGTACGCCCGTTGTGCTCAGCTAGGATGAGATAATTCAAAGTACCATTTCAATTTTTGAATAAACCGTCGAACTAAAGCCTCGGAAAGTACTGGTGAACGCTTTGCGGCAAATTTTCGTTGAATTTCGATAAAAATTCGGCTGATAAATTTCTTCGAAGGCTTCAGATATTTTCGCGTCGAGCTTCGGTCAGTTGCCGAATACATTATAGTGCTTGAATCTTCGTTTCTTTTTGGATAAAATGTTTATATAAAGTTTCGGAAAGTACTGTGGAATGTTTTACGGCATTTTTTTGTTGAATTTCGGTAAAAATATTGCGGAGAAATCTATTCGGAAATGTTTCACGTGAACAACACGGCCGGGGTGCGAACTCGAAGACAAAACATAAGAAGTCGATTCATATATATGCACAGAATTTGGAGTTTCTTTTACAGTACAAAGCAATTTTCGTACAACAAGACTTGTTCGGTAAAAGTTATAACAGTGGAAGTTTGTTTTTTTTGTATTTATTTTCAAAAATGTTTGCGGAGAAGTCGATACAAATTTTGGAACGAGCCGACATGTACGGCATCTGGATTCATGCCACTTGAATCAAAATATTTAAAACAAGAAAGGACATTGCAATGCTTTCGAAATGCTTACGGTGTCGTGTTACGAAGATAAGAGCCCGGAGCTCTCAAGAAGAAAACCAAATAAGGGAAGAATTATTAAACCAACCTTTAATATGCGGACAAAACGAACCTGAAATCCACTTTCCAAGGACTTGAAATAAACGTTCTCCTATTGTTCGGAATTATAATGAAAAAAAAATTGACAAACCTGTCAGAAACTGACAACACCGATAGCGCTTTTCAAGGCACTTACAGGATTTAACTGTGTAAAAACATACGGATATATCTCAGCACCTTTGAACAAATTGGACTTTTTTCGGACTTTGTAGAGTTTAAACATGACTTCTAAAATACTGCGAGATTTCTTAAATTCTATAGATCTGACTAAAGTATTCTCAAAGCGAATGCGTAATTAGTACTCACTATTATATATAGTATTGATAATCACTAACATTATTACTTTTTTCTTTCAATTTCAGGTGGATTGGCGTTCATTTGCGGTAGCGGAATTTCGGTGTTCTCTGTAAAATGCAGTTTTTAACTTCACGCTTCCACCAGCTTTCCTCTGGTGCTTAGCGCTTAGCAGTCTAAAATAGAACAGTTACCATCAATTTTATGCTTCCACTGGCTTTTTTTCTGGTGCTTAGCAGTCTAAAAAAAATGCAAAAAAAACCCCAACAACCCCAAAACATGGACTACTGTGGATATATGTGGATCTTCATGGACTTTATGGATACCTTTGTGGACGTCCATGGATAAATGGGGATCTTCATGGACATGGGTATCTTATATGGATAATGTGGACTTCAATGGATATTCATGGATATGGAGCAAGCAAAAAATGGATTTGGGTTATGAGGTTAGAATCCTGGTGGTCTTTAAGTAATTATATAATAAATTAAAACTAAAGTATTTCAAGCTAGATTAGAACTAGGCAGGACAAGCAAAGGTTTTACCAAATTATGCTGATTTGAGAAAATCCATTAGAATCTGGTAAAGTCTTACTTGAATTTATTAGCTAGATGGGTACAAATTGTATCCTGATCCCAATTCCTGTTGGACAGTTGGTGGAATTAATCTGGTGGAATACATCAATGGTGGATGCATGGTCTTCTATGTAGTAATTTTAATGCATGATTTGTTTTTGTAATAGTAATTGTAGAATAATTGTAATATAAAACAACTTTGTTAAATGCTTCCACCACTGTTGTGGTGCTTAGCAGTTTGAAATGCAAAAGTTAACCATTAACTTCATGCTTCCACCACTGTTGTTGGTGCTTAGCAGTCTGAAGTACAGCAGTAACCAGTAACTTCATGCTTCTACCAGCTTTTGTCTGGTACTTAGCAGTCTGAAAGTACAACCAGTAACCAGTAACTTCATGCTTCCACCACTGTTGTTGGTGCTTAGCAGTCTGAAAGTACAACCAGTAACCAGTATAATTTCATGCCTTCTGATACCAGTACCAGTACCAGTACCAGTACCATGTACCAACTGTTTGGTACTTAGCAGTCTAAAATAAAGTTATTGTATAAAGTAAATTTGTATATTTGTATTATATATTTGTACTGTAATGGTAAATCAGATAAAAATAAAAATAATGCATGTAATATACCTGTATTATACTTTACTATAATGGTGAATCTAATAAAAATTAAAAAAAAATAAACTAGAGGTTTTTAGGTTAACCAAAGACAACAACATCAACTCTATATTTGGAGCAGGTGTGTGTATAATATCTTTTTCCAGGAAGCATAGTGTAGAATGTTTATACTTTACAGCAACAAAAATAATTAAATACTCCAAGTTACAGAAGGAAGTGGGATTCATTTCCTAGTGATGAAAGAAAGTAATCAGTAATTAATTAACGTTTTAAAATATGCATATATGACGACTACCAGGATTACGGTCTAGATTAAGTTCATGAAGAATCACAAACAATAACTCCTCGGTATTTTTTTTAGTAAGCAATGGTTGTGAGATATTGTGAAGATTCTTCATGGGTTTAGTCTGATCATTAAACGTAAATATAATTTAATTACTGCATGGTAGGGGTTCCTATTGCCCTTTGGAGTACAAATTGTACCCAAAACAAATAGTATCTTGTATCCAAGACTTGTTTTACTACAAAGTAAAATATGTTAAGGGTGACAAGTTTGCGAATTAAGCAATGCGCACAATTCGGTTCTTAGTTTAATAATAATGCTTCGGTTACCAATTAATTAAATGCCGCTTGCAATTCGGGTACAATTCGGCACCTTCGGTTAAAAATCTGATTTGGAAAGCACAACAGTTGTAATAATGTAAATCTGTTTTAAAAATAAACAAACAAATAATGTCGTGTGTTCTTTGTTTTAGTGTAAATCTGTGTATAACTTATCACTTTGCAGGTTTTTGCAGGAAACTATATAACATTAGTTGTTTTTTTAGCAATTCGGCACCTTCGGTTAAAAATCTGATTCGGAAAGCACAACAATTGTAATAATGTAAATTTGCTTCTAAAAATAAACAAACATATGATGTAGTGTGTGTTCTTTCTATACGTATAACTTATTACTTTGCAGGTTTTTGTAGGAAACTAACATTATAGTTCTGTTTTTTTAGCAACTCGGCACCTTCGGTTAAAAATCTGATTCGGAAAACACAACAATTGTAATAATGTAAATTTGCTTCTAAAAATAAACAAATATATAATGTAGTGTGTGTTCTTTCTTTTAGTGTAAGAATCTGTATTTCTTAGCTGACAAGTTTTCTTTTTTCTTTTCCAGATAGATGCGCAAAGAATTTTTTAAGTATTCTAATTTTTTTTCGAACTTTGCAGCTTTTCGTAGGAAACTAACATTTAGTTGTGTTTTCTTTTCAGCTTGCGAGGGTTGAGGCAGTGTGTATGCAATGTGGACAGAGCGCTTAAAATAAAGCAGTTATCATCAATTTCATGCTTCCACCAGCTTTTTTCTGGTGCTTCGCAACCTATTTCATGCTTCCATCAGCTTTTTTCTGGTGCTTAGCAACCTAAAACTAGGAAAAAACAAACAAACATGGTGGATTACTATGGAGATATGTGGCTTTTTATGGATACCTTTGTGGACTTGCATGGATATATGTGGATCTTCATGGACTTCTATGGATATATGGGCGTACCTTTGAACTTTTATGGATATGTGGGGATCTTCATGGACGTTTATGGATATATGGGTGTCTTGTTTGGATAACGTAGACTTCAATGGATATTCATGGATATGGAGCAAGCAAAAATGGATTTGGTTTAGGAGGTTAGACCTAATAAATTAAAACTAAAGTATTTCAAACTAGATTAGAATTAGGCAAGACAAGCAAAGGTTTTACCAGACTATGCTGATGTGAGAAAATCCATTTATAGAATCTGGTAAAGTCTTACTTGAATTTATTAGCTAGATGGGTACAAATTGTATCCTGATCCCAATTCCTGGTGGACAGTTGGTGGACATAATCTAGTGGAATACATCAATGGTGGATGCATGGTCTTCTTCGTAGTAATTGCATGCTATTTTTGTAATAGTAATTGCAGAATAATTGTAATTTAAAATAAATTTGTTAAATGCTTCCACCATGTTGTGGTACTTAGCATTTTGAAATACAAAAGTTAACCAGTAACTTCATGCTTCTACCACTGTTGTTGGTGCTTAGCAGTCTGAAGTACAACCAGTAACCAGTATAATTTCATGCTTCTACCAGTACCACTGTACTTGTCTGGTACTTAGCAGTCCAAAATAAGGTTAAGGTAACCACATACTGTATATATAGTTGTTATATAGAATTAAATAAAAATAGAAATAATGCATGTAATATACCTGTATTATACTTTACTATAATGGTGAAACTAATAAAAAAATTTTAAAAATAAAGTAGAGTTTTTAGGTACCAAAGACAACGACATCATCCCTATATATATTTGGTCCAGGTGTGTGTATAATATTTTTGCCAGGAAGCATAGTGTAGAATGTTTATAGTGACAGAAATAATTAAATACTCCAAGTTACAGAAGGAAGTGAGATTCATTTCCTAGTGATGTCACTGGAGGTAATAATTAATTAACGTTTTAAAATATCTTAAATATCTATGTATGACCACCAGGATTATGGTTTAAATTAAGTTCATGAAAAATCACAAACAATAACTCCTCGGTATTTTTTTAGTAAGCAATGGCTGTGAGATATTGTGAAGATTCTTCATGGGTTTAGTCTATTATTAAACGTAAATATAATTTAATTAATGGTAGGGGTTCCTATTGCCCTTTGGAGTACAAATTGTACCCAAAACAAATAGTATCTTGTATCCAAGACTTGTTTTACTACAAAGTAAAATATGTTAAGGGTGACAAGTTTGCGAATAGATCTTTCCGCTTGGCTAATGTCCAAAGGTGTCCGAAGTTTTTCGAGAGCCAATCAAATCTCTCAACACGTTATCCCCCCCCCCCCCCCCTTGTGCGGAAAGCATTGTGCATAATTATAGTTTAATATATAATGCTTCGGTTTGAAAATAATTAAATGCCGGTTACAACTTGGGTACAATTCGGCAGCTTCGGTTAAAAATCTGATTCGGAAAGCACAACAATTGTAATAATGTAAATTTGCTTTAAAAAAATAAATAAACAAAAAATGTAGCGCATGTTCTTTATTTTAGTGTTAGAATATGCGTATAACTTATTACTTTGCAGGTTTTTGTAGGAAACTAACATTAGTTGGGGTTTTTTAGCAATTCGGCACCTTCGGTTAAAAATCTGATTCGGAAAACACAACAATTGTAATAATGTAACTTTGCTTCTAAAAATAAACAAACAATGTGGTGTGTGTTCTTTCTTTTCAGTAGTGTAAGAATCTGTGTATTTCTTATTACTTTGCAGCTTTTTGTAGGAAACTAACTTTAACATAGTTGTGTTTTCTCAGTTTCAGTTTGCGGAAGTTCAAGTCGACGCAGTGTGTATGCAGAGGGCAATGCAGTAGGTAATGTGTAGCAATTGTTCTTATGCTGATAAGCTTTCTTTTTTCTTTTGCAGATAGATGTGCATGTGCAAAGAGTTTTCAAAGTATTCTAATATTTTTTGAAACTTTGCAGGTTTTTTTTAGGAAACTAACATTAGTTGTGTTTATTTTTAGCCTTGTGTTGTTGTTCTTATGCTAACAAAAGTTTTGTTTTCTTTCCTTTCGGAGATAGATATATAGATAGTATTCTAATATTTTTTCAAACTTTGCAGGGTTTTTTAGGAAACTAACATTAGTTGTGTTTAATTCTTTTTAACCTTGTGTTATTGTTCTTATGCTAACAAGTTTTGTTTTCTTTCCTTTCGGAGATAGATGTATAAATAGTTTTCAAAGTATTCTAATACGTTTCAAACTTTGCAGGGTTTTTTAGGAAACTAACATCAGTTGTGTTTTCTTTTAGCTTGTGCAGGTTGACACAGGCAGTAGATAGAAACTGTTGTTCACTTCTTATGCTAACAAGTTTTGTTTTTTCTTTTGGAGATAGATATATTGTTTTCAAAGTATTCTAATATTTTTTCAAACTTTGCAGGGTTTTATTAGGAAACTAACATTAGTTGTGTTTTCTTTTTGACACAGGCAACAGATAGAAACTGTTGTTGTTGTTGCGCTAATATTAGTTTTGTTTTCCTTTTGGATATAGATGTATAAATAGTTTTAACTTTTAACAGCATTCTAATATTTTTCGAACTTTGCAGGGTTTTTTAGGAAACTAACATTAGTTGTGTTTTCTTTTTAGCTTGTGCAGGTTGACACAGGCAACAGATAGAAACTGTTGTTGTTCTTATATATGCTAACAAGTTTTGTTTTTTCTTTTGGAGATAGATATATAAATAGTTTTCAAAGTATTCTAATATTTTTCGAACTTTGCAGGTTTTTTTTAGGAAACTAACATTAGTTGTGTTTTCTTTTTAGCTTGTGCAGGTTGACACAGGCAACAGATAGAAACTGTTGTTCTTCTTATATATGCTAACAAGTTTTGTTGTTTTTTTCTTTCGGAGATAGATGTATAAATAGTTTTCAACGTATTCTAATATTTTTTTGAAAGTTTGCAGAGTTTTAGGAAACTAACATCACTTGTGTCTTTTTTTAGCTTGTGTAGGGTGACACAGGCAACAGATAGGAACTGTTGTTGTTCTTATGCTAACAACTTTTGTTTTTTTCTTTTGGAGATATATAAATAGTTTCCAAAGTATTATATTTTTTTCAAACTTTGCAGGGTTTTTAGGAAACTATAACATTAGTTGTGTTATCTTTTTGACACAGGCAACAGATAGAAACTGTTGTTGTGCTAATATTAGTTTTGTTTTCATTTTGGATGTAGGTGTATAAATAGTTTTAACAGCATTCTAATATTTTTTCAAACTTTACAGGTTTATTTAGGAAACTAACATCGATCAGTTGTGATTTTTTTAGCCTGTGCAGGTTGACACAGGCAACAAATAAAAACTGTTGTTCTTATGCTAACAAGTTTTGTTTTTCCTTTTGGAAATAGGTGTATTAATAGTTTTAACAGCATTCTAATATTTTTTCAAATCAACTGTACAAGCTAAAAAGCAGACACAACTGATGTTAGTTTCCTAAAAGACTTTTAGGAAACTAACATCAGTTGTGTCTGCTTTTTAGCTTGTACAGGTGACACAGGCAACAGATATAAACTGTTGTTGTTCTTACGCTAATAAGTTGTGTTTTTTCCTTTTGGAGATAGATGTATTAATAGTTTTAACAGCATTCTAGTATTTTTTCAAACTTTGCAGGTTTTTTTAGGAAACTAACATAAGTTAATTGTTTCTGCTTTTTAGCTTGTACAGTTGACACAGGCAACAGATATAAACTGTTGTTGCTCTTATGCTAAAAAGTTGTGTTTTCCTTTTGGAGATAGATGTATAAATAGTTTTCAAAGTATTCTAATATATTTTCTCAAACTTTGCAGGGTTTTTTTAGGAAACTAACATTAGTTGTGTCTTTTTTTAGCTTGTGCAGGTTGACACAGGCAACAGATGTAAACTGTTGTTGTTGTTATGCTAATAAGTTTTGTTTTCCTTTTGGAGATAGATGTATAAATACTTTTTGAATTATTCCTATTTTTCAAACTTTTCAGGTTTTTGTAGGGGTTTCAGTCTTTCTAGGTCGACACACCGTACATGTCTATGCAAGCATGATATTTCACAATAGCATCTGAGGGTTTTCCTCCGGGTACTCCGGTTTCCCTCATCATAAAGCTATATATAACTCAATCATATAGGATTACACCAAATTCATATAACATTTTGCATACGGCAAAGCTATATGTATATTTTTTAACCCTTTTTAGGGCGACAACCACAAACATTGTATATAATATCAATATTTGCATGAATTTTCATTTGTATTTCATGAATTTTATCTACATTTGTCCATGTGGTGGTTTTTAAACCCTTTTGAGGGCAGGCCAATAAAAATTAAATCATATTATATTATCCACATGGCAATTTGTTAGATTTAATATTATTTTCGGTCCTTTCTGAGCCCTTTTGAGGGCATATCAACTAAAACAAAAATAAGTGTGTCCATGCTTGGAACTAAATAGTTGTTGGGTTGAATTCCCAGTACACACTGATAAGATCCTTAGATCCATCTGCATGATTCACTAACAAGCTTGTAATTATTACTGAGGTGTTTTGAAGTCCAACTTGTGTTAATAGTGTGTTTTGCAAATGTAAAGGCCTGGCCAAACGCTTTCAACATCGCATTCAACATCATTCAACATTGTTGAACGATGTTGAATAATGTTGAAAGCACGAGTGGCCAAATGAATTCAACATCGTTCAACTATTCATGAATGACAATTAATTGAACGCGGGCTACCACAAAAGCTGGAATCGACAATATCCCGCATGGCGCATGTCTCTGTTCAACAAAGTTGAATGAAATGTGGCCAAATGTGTTCAACACCTTTCAACATTTTGAGAAAAATACTGAGAAATGTTGAACGCGTGTTGAAACATCATTCAACACCATTCAACAACGTTCAACATCATTCAACAGGGGTGGCCAAACGCTTTCAACATGTTGAATTCAACAATGTTGAACGATGTTGAATGAAATGTTGAAAGCGTTTGGCCAAGCCTTAAGTTTTAAGGTTTCTGGTAGTTTGGCAATATTTATACAATAAACAACAGTACAAATAGAAAATGAAATTACTACTTTCATACACACTTTTGGTCATTTCTGTTTTTAAAATGTTTTTGTTTCGATATTTTATTTATTTGATTTTGCCACTCAGCTAAATTACAGCGACGATGAGGATCACAACAACGACGACAACAACACTGACTGAAACATGGCAGGGTGGCCGTGACAGCTTACGCCAATTATGCCATGGGCGGTCAGATATTTGCACAAATATACCCAGTTTTTATTTCATTTTCAAGACTGATGAATGTTGCAGTTTTGTAACCAAATTAGGGATTTTGAGTGAGAACATTTTTAACCAAAGAAAATTTTATAACTTTGTTCATTATTATTCTTTATTCAAAGCAATAACTTTTCCCATGCGAAACACACATTGTTATGTCACATTTGTGGTCCAACTTCAATATTTTTACAAAAATGCCCACAAAAGTGAATAATATTATCTAGCATAAGATACTGTTATGTCTAAAGTATTTCCACAAGGGATTAGATTAGACTTAAAATTAGGAACAGCAATAGGGTTTTCTTTATAATTCAGAATTCTTGATAAAACTTCAGCCAGGAAAAAGGGATCACACATCACTGTCACCTCTTATTTTGCACATAAGCATATTAGGGTCATTTAAAATTCACTGATAATATACAGTTGGAATAAACCAATAAACCATTAAGTGTTGTAGCTATTAATTATAAATAAGGCTGTTATGAATATTAGAACGATTAAAATACAAATAAAGTTCTTGTAACAAGTCTTGGTCTACGACGTTCATTGATTTTTGGATGTTTTGGTCCACTTTATAACTTTTGGCAGGGTTTCAGCTGCTGTTATACACATTTAATTTTATGCTAAATAAAATGCCCATCACCACCCACCCCTTCCAGTATGAAATATGAAGAGATAGTAATCATAATTAATAAGGCATGTTGGCTATCAACACTTGAGCTGTTATGAATAACATGAAGTGATGAAAGTTGCTGCCACGAGTTCAATGAATCCGTTCCATAATGGATTCAAGAACAAAAAGTGCACCCCACCATAAATAAACTTTATACTGGTATTAAACAAGCAAGGAAGTATTCTATAGTACATTGAAGTGGGGTGCACTTGAAATTAGAAATGCTATTCTTGGGGCTTACGTGCAGATAATGACAGCTCGGAGAACAATAGAACAGCTGACAATCGACTGTCATCTGATCCGACACAATGAATATATTTATGTGTAACTTATTAGACGTAAAACCACGCGAAAGTATCCGCGAATCATTTCGGTAGTGTTTACTGAGTTTTAAAATTAAGCGTGATAAGAAATGCTAACGGAGCATGAATGAATGATTAAAAATGCCAAGAGGGAAAGGTGCGGTGAAGTCTGCAACGGAAACACGGCAGGAAAAGCTTGCAAACAATACTGGTACAAGCGAGGAAGGAACGACTAGTCGACGTAGTAGTGTGGAAATGAAGGACATTGACCTAACAGCTTCAAGCCAAGAACACGAAAACGGTTCTTGTGTGGATATTGGTGACATGTCTGTCGACTCGACTGTATCGTCGGAGAAAGGGAAGGAGAATGATTTGCTACCAAGGAAACCCAAGCGGCTTTTCATGATTACAGGTAGCAAGAAGAAGGACGCGAAGCTGAAGAATAATCACGGCCAGACAGATGTCAACAAAGGCAAGAAGAAGAACCACACATGCGATGCTGACAAGAAGACACAAACGAAACTCGACACTGAGTCTAACAATGAGGTCCCCAAGGTAACTAAAGGCAAAGAAGCTTCAAAAAGGGACTTCTTCGACGACGAACATCCATACGAGGACCCAAGCTTGCTGGTTAATAATTCAACGCTAGAAGAAAACAAGCAGAGTCCCAAGATGGAGTCAAATGAACGACCACAAAGCCCTGGTCTTCAAGATATAAAACGACAGAAAAGTAAATCAACAGAAAGCATCAAAACACCCGTGAAGGCGGAGAAAGAGAAGCATCCTTCTATCATGTCTGAACGCTCAAGTGCTCGCAGTATATTTGCATTTCTCGTGGCCTTGCTTCTTTCACTTATTATTTTCTTGTCCTTCTTCTTCCTTCTTCGTTCCAACGCCGTTCTGTCGGTCGCTGTGGCCATTCTGGTATACCTTGTCGTGTTCATAGTCTTGGGGTTTCTGGATATGGGCAGAATCAAGTGCATGATGTTGCTCTTCCTACCAAGTTTGTGCAGCCGAGGAGGAAAAGCGACTGTGTATGTATTGCTTTTGTATTTCATTATTAAAGGACCGCTGTGTAATACAATTGAAAACATTCAAACTGTCCGTAGATCACTAAAATGTGAAATCAATCAACGTCCTGAAATACTCGAAGAGAGAAGTCAGACTTTCTTAACTGCCCAGAATTGTATAAGCTCTGCACGGAATACCTCGACGAGAAATCAGTCAGTCGAAACAGCGCTAAAATGTCTCGAAAAGATGTGTTTTTCAGTAAAGGAAAAATTGAAACAAAATTGTGCTTCCAAGAATGCTAGAATTTCACGCAGGGAGTGCAGTGTCGCAAACGATTTAAAATGTAACAATTCCCATATTCTCAAAGGGGATTGTCCAAAGGCTAAGCACCTTAAAGCTCCTTGTCGGAAGGAGTTTGATGACATTCTGGCACTTCTTGGAGAGAATGGGATTGGAAGTGATGATTGTGAATTTCTGGGGACAATTGGGATGCTGTTGCCACTACTGATCTTGGTACTGTTCTACGAAGGGTACAATTATGAGAAAAACTATCGAACTTATAACAATTTTCATAATTACTTCCTCACAGGCCATTTTCAGTGTATCGATCAGAGCCGAAGTTCTTGTGACCGTGAAGCAGTTTTACCCCTGAGGAAAGTCGAGCTACGCAACCATGTCCGACCATCGACAGTGTTCCATTTAACGGATGGTGAAAAGAAGTTATTATGTAAAAGTCTTAAAACATACATGGTCTTCCTTTTGTTCATTTTGTTTATAATCTTGGCTGATCTTTATACATTTCGGATGTTCAACATTGACAGTGAGGACAATCGCAGCTCAAATATATCAAAGCATGGCTATTTTAACAATGGCAACAATAAAAGCAAGCCTTTTCTGGATATTGTACGTAATGTCACAGCTGGTGTAAATACAACAAATGCTACAATGCCAGCAAGTAACTCTGTTAAGATACATGTACCAATGGAAACTGATAGAATCTGCATGGCTATAGTAAAGTCACCTGGCTCTATTTCGAAAATTGTCATGCCAGTCCTCCTCTCACTTCTGCTATTCATCATTCTCCTTCAAGCACATTTGTTGAGATTTCAGTGGTATGTATGCAGCAAGCTTTACAGTGGCAGAGAAAAGGAAAGAGTGTTTTATTTATATAATAAAATACTTGAAGACCGGATCCAGTTGGTAGAGGATTGCCGAAAGCGAATGAAATGTTATCATCGTGAAATGAAGACACTAAATGCCCTCGAACCGACGAGAGTTCTTACTCGGCAAGCCAAATGGCTTTCAAAAGTCTTCAAGTTTTTCCACATCAATTTGAGAAAGTGTGTGATTTGCAATGATTCTGAGAAGCCAACATTCGCAATATGTTACGGTGCAGATTGTTCTGGAGTCTATTGTTTAGCGTGTTCATTTGATATTGACAAGAAGTGCTTGTACTGTGACACAGACTTAAAGAAGAGTTTGTCAGTAAGACAGGCCAGTGCAGCAGACATTAGTTCCAGAGAGTCATTAGTGTGATAATAAGCATTATTTATATGCTATTTATTAACTCTCATTATTTAATAGTTGAGTTGGTTTTGTTTGTTCTCTCTAGAGCTGTATCTACGATATGTCCCAAGAGAACCGATAATTAAAAATTCAAGGCACTGTATATAGATATTGCCCTGGTCAACAGGGCAATATATAGTAATTATATGCTTTTTCGAAAACCTCCTCAACTATTAAATAAGTCAGTTAATTACCTCGAACCTCAACTTTTATCCAAATAAACCCCTCAGGACCAAATCACACCAAATAATGCTGATATGCATAGTTTGCATATGCTAAGGCATAGTTTGAGAAGCATACACTATTAGAAAAGCATACTTTTGGTACTAAAAGGAACATGCCTATTTATCCTGTAACCCCCTGTTCAATCACCTTTTCAATGGCCCTGACTTTAGTAGTTGAAACAAAAAATGGTCTTGCTTAAGATCCAGTGACAACAGTTGTTTAAAAACTATGTAAATAGACAATTTTATTATGACCTGAAGCTCTGTATTCTCAGGCAGCATTTTGTGCATTTACTCTGTCGAAGGCTACCTTTAACTCTTTCCTGTCCGAATTTGTCTTCAGTATTCTATTCTATTCTGGCTAACGCCAGACGATTTTATTCACCTCTGGGGAAGCCCTCGGACAGGAATGAGTTAAACACTTATTAATTGAGCTGGTCTATTGTTTATAATATTCATGTTAAGACAATCAGTAGATTGATCTTTGGGTTCAATGTTCTTGCTTTTCTGTGTCCTTCAGTGTCCATTACCATGACCACGCTTGAGCCGCGCTTGAGTCATCCAGATGCGCATTTTGCCACCCGCATCGTTTGTTGTGACAGCAATTGATATATCAGGGCTTGAAATTTGCGGTATCCCAGTATCCACGTGGGGGATACTAGATTTTCGTCTTGGATACTAGAAGTCTGAACTTCAGTATCCCAACGGGATTCAATAAACTCTTCGATAGCGCAGAGCCACAGAATCTAACGTAACGTCTTAGAATGTAGCGTAAGGTCTTACAATGTAGCGTAACGTCACAAACTGTTATCGTTAATTTTAGATATTGCAAGTGTTTAGTATTCAAAAGTGGGATACTAGATTTCAAGGAGGGATATCCACTTGGATACTGCCGAAAATATAAAATTTCAAGCCCTGTATATCACGCGCCAGTTTGGAAAAAATGTTAAAAAATATCCTTTCTTGAGTGAAGCATAACGTTTTATATAAAGCTTGTAACGGAACATTTCATAGTGTAGCAGAACATCTTACAAAGGAACGTCGTCAAAGGGAAAACCCAGCGTGGTGGGCGGGGCCGGAGAGCGGAGAAAAGACCCTACCCTGGTCCCTGCCCAAGCCCAACGTTTGCATAACGAACACAGGCAAACTTTCTGTGCTATGTCTGTCTTGTGCTCAGTCCGCTGTGGAGCGCTGGTAGCTGGTATATGGCAAGTACTCCGCTGTCATATTTTGTCATATGTATAAATGAAAAATCCACAGAGGATTCAAACAGTGAGTCCAGTTTAACCGTAAGGGCCTGTTATTGGAGAGTGAACTATGGGTTAATGTGAAATTACGACTGTGTCTGTCGTTGCTAGCCACTACCAGCTAATGCTTCTGACGCCATTAAAACAAAGTCCCAGCGTAAGCACAGGTCATGGAAGACATATCAAAGCGGTTTACAAAAGCCATACATACTAAGGAAAAAATGAGTGTTGTTGAATAATAGGACTGCTTTCTTATGATTGTCACCAATAATTAATGGGGTTTGGTGTCGACTCAGGTCACATGACGCACGTAATTTCTAAGCACAGCTAGAGAACATGAAAACTAACTTTGATTGCAGTGTGATTTCTAGAGACAATTATTTTGTACAAAGTCAGAGACATCGGTAGACTGTTGGGTTTAAAGTCAGAAAACTGTGCAAAGGCACTACATGACTTATGCCATGCTACTCTATTAGTAGTATAGACTTGAATTCTAAATACGATTACAGTCATTTGTAACTCACTTTTCACCCAAATCTTCGGAAGTTTCTTCCGAAGTTCGCTGGGAAGTTCAAAGTTCGTTTTGAACTAGCATTTGATTGGCTGCTGGGAACCAAGCAACCAATCAAATACGTAGTTCAAAACGAACTACGAACTTCTCAACGAACTTCGGAACGAACTTCCAAAGATTTGGGTGAAAAGAACTAACCTTAATCCTATCCTTTACACCTAAACCTATATACTGTCACAATAATTAAAGTAAAACAGTGGTGTTCTGTCCAAAAACTAGCAAAACAACACATTTGGAATGATTCCTTCAACTTTTCTACTTTGGCAGTTTTGCCACCTTCAAAATGTTGAAAAACGCTTATCTCCCCATTGTGGGTCGAAAAAAGTTTTTTTCTCAAATAAGCTCCAAATGCCAAATTATCGGTAAAAATGATGTTTCTGACCAAAAACTAGCAAAACAGCACATTTGGAATGATTCCCTCAACTTTTTGCATGCATGATTTCAATTATGTATTTTCCCACCTGTAGTCTATATGTGACGTCTTTTCAGGAATTTATACGGAAAGCCAAGAAAGATTATCATAAAATTATTCAGAATTAACTGGGAAAACTATATATGGTGTTGACTTTTCAGCGGTGAGAGACAGACTTGTGCCACCCTGATACACAAGACTAAGAGAGATACTAGAAAATTACGCAGAATCATGGACGCATGGGCAAAGTTGACTAGTTGAGCGAGATTGTCAGATTGCAAATGTGACATCTTGATGCAGCCATGCCGTATAGAAGTCGGCTCGCGTCGAGCACTTGTGTATGCAGTGAAAAAAAAACCCACAACCAGTTATTTTAACGCAGCTGCATGCGACTACTAGCTGCGCACCAGTTTCCCGAATGACTGGAAAAGAAGCTTAACGCAGTTCTCCACACTAAAATATGTTTTATAGTCATCCTAAAGACAAAAGACAAATTTCTTGAATTACTAGGAAAAAATTATAGATATTGTTCAAATTTAATAACAAAGAGAGAAGCGCAGATTAGCTAACAGTTTTGATAAAGCGTGGTATAAACATACAGTTTGAAAATTACCGTGGTGCTAGATAAATTTTTCATAACAGTTTATTCTAGAAGTGATTATATGCCAATGAATAATCCATGTTTAACAAAAGAACTTGCATGAGTCAGCATGAACAGACAGCTACACAATCAAAGAATATTGTTATCCAAATTGGCACCATTCGTAAAATCTCGCAGTGTTAAAGAAACCAGACAATGTTTTCGCAATGGGGAAGACATGAAGTTCGCATTACGCAAAGACAAACTAAAACACCAAGAACTTGATGTGGATTGAAGATGAAGATCAACACTAAAACACTGTCCATTGAAGGAGGGGTGTACCTTTATCAAAAAACACTTTCCGGAATAAAGGCATAAGTACAAACAATAAATATCCTGCAGCGAACGACGTGCCTGTCTGAGAAACAAATTAAACTGATTTACTGATTTGAGTATTTCAAGTCATTTCATTTTAGAAGTGTATTATGATAGCTTTTGTTTACTAAATACTTTGATTATCAACGGCATAATTAACACCATGGCCATTATAATTATCCTGATTACCTTTATTAACATCTGACCATCATTACGTATCATCACCATCGTATCATTATTGACATTATCATCATCAATCATAATCATCACTATCACTATCATCATCATCACTATCATAATCATCACGATCACTATCATCATCATCACTATCATAATCATTACTATCATCATCACTATCATAATTATCAGCATCATCAATCATAATCATCACTATCATCATCATCACTATCATAATCATCACTATCATCATCAATCATAATCATCATCATCATCATCATCAACCATAATCATCACTATCATCATATCATCATCACTATCATAATCATCACGATCATCATCAATCATAATCACCAGTATCATCATCATCACTATCATAATCATCACTATCATCATCATCACTATCATAATTATTATCACTATCATCATCAATCATAATCATCACTATCATCATCATCATCATAACTATCATCATGATCACTATCATAATCATCACTATCATAATCATCACTATCATAATTATCATCACTATCATCATCATCATCATAACTATCATCGTGATCACTATCATAATCATCATCACTATCATCATCATCATCATCAACAACATCATAACTATAGTCACTATCATAATCATCGTCACTATCATCATCATCATCATCATCATCAATCATAATCATCACTAAATCATCATCACTATCACTATCATCATCATTATTATCATCATCATCATCACCCAATCATCATCATCATCATCATCATCATCATCATCACCCAATCATCATCATCATCATCATCATCACCCAATCATCATCATCATCATCATCATCAACCAATCATCATCATTATCATCATCACCCAATCATCATCATCATTATCATCATCATCATCACTATTATCATAATCATCATCATTATCATCATCATCATCATCATCACTATCATCATAACTATCATAATCATCATCATCATCATCGGTAAACACGTAAAACACACCAATTTTTTAAAGTTATTCTTTGAAAACGACTATAATATACAATACTTAGGCAAATGGTGCCCAATAATTATTTTATCCTTTCAACAGAAAATTATGCTAAAATAGACAGACTTTATACCTCCAACATTTTAAAATAATTCTTAAAGTTCGCCGGCGAAGTTTCCACCAAACATGGCCACATGGGAACACGTTTTCACTGAAAACCGAAATGTTTGTCAAAAATAAGAAAAGGACTCAGATCGAGATCGACCTAAACCAGGTACCGGTTAGCCAATTGTTAATCAAAATATTGATCATCTTAAGCTTCGTGTTACGGTTGGGATTGGGTTATAGTTAAAGTGCCTAATATCATGCTTGGGAGATTCATAGATAACGGAAAGGGAACTGGATAGGAAACTTACGAAACCGATGTTTGCACAACTTGCTATGGTAATTATAGACTTATAAGCAGCTAATGCACTAACGAGTGATCCCACATGGCCAGGATCAACCATTGCTGAAATTAAACAATAGTGTAATATCACTTAAGTCAGTAGTGTCTGATTTTAGCTATGTGGGACCAGCCATTAGGTGCATTATCCCCTTCTAAGTGTATAATTACCATAGCAAGTTGTGCAAACATCGTTTCCGGTTTCGTAAGTTTCCTATCCAGTTCCCCTTCCATCATCTATGGGAGATTTTACACATGTAAGATATTTGAAACATTCTGAGAAGATTTGTAATATATTTTCCTTTTCTAAAATTTCATCTTCACGGACTTTTTTGCTGTTAATGATGACGGAAGTGACGTCTAAGCAGGAATTTGTCTATACAAAACCACTTTACAGATTCCTCCTTTGACGTCACTTCCATCAATTTTAACGGCAAAAAAGTCCATGAAGATGAAATTTTAGAAAAGGAAGATATATTACAAATCTTCTCAGAAGGTTCCAAATATCCTAAATATGTAAAATCCTCAACCATGATATAGGCACTTTGGTAAGGGTGGAGTTTATGATTACTATAATAAGAGAGATTACTTGGTTTAGGTATAGATGTGATCTAGTTATTCCCATAAAAAGCAGATCTAAATTATGTACTCTGCAATAAATGGCTAAATTGGTTACCTTAGCGCCCACTTAGATCAATATCGAACTGATTGATTACATATCCAGGATACAGTCAATCAATTCTATTATAAGGTTGTCATTCTAATACAACGACAAGACGCTTAAATTGCCTATAATTAATTAGTGCACGTCCATGTAAGATAACCAGTTCAATTGATGACCATTTCAATCCCGCGAGCTTTTATAACCTAAACTATTTTCAGTATTTTCAAGACTTCTAAATCCATAACCTGCATGGATTTGAAAAATTAGAAGTTAACATTCTTGCTTAATATACAGACATAGTTTCTAAAATTAAAATATCTGGGAAAGATCTATGCATTTTCACTAAACATAAATTATAGCTCATTGTTTTGACTTACGATGTGTTTCCAGATAATAGAACATCTACTTTTATACATATATAAACATCATGCTAGTTAATTTATGTCACGTCTTAGCACCAGGATAAGCTAGAGTTGCGTCACTTTGAAAACCAGTACGGTAGGACCCAGCCTGCCATGCATGGTTGATCGAAGAACCGGTTCCACATGCATGTTTGCGATCTTCGTTTCTGCATTAACATGCACCAGAAGAATGAGAGAGCACAGCCTCGTCATTTTTTCATGAATAAAAGCAGAAAGAAGTCAACGTGATCTTTCCTGATTGACCGAAGAACCGGTTGTATATCCATATAACTACACCAAGTTTGTAATTTTCGTTTCTGTTGGAGAGCACCAGCATCGCTATTATTTTTTGAGAAATAGGAGTCGATATGATCGTTCTTGCATGTTGATCAGAGAACCAATTGTATATCCAAACCCACAAACGCCAGAGAGTACAACCTCGCCATTTTTGAGAAACAGGAGTGGATCGAAACTGAGAAGACAACTTGATCGTTCTTGTTCAATCGACGAGAAGCGGTGTTTTGTAAACCGCAATTGTTGTGGAGAATTTGCGGTATTCAAAACGGAAAGTCCCTGGTCAGTTAATATAATCGGTCGAACATTGTACACCGAGTGTGTACATGTAGCAAACATTGGCACCATTGCTACAACGAAATTCGACGGCTCAGTGAAATTTTATTCTTGGTATATTCCGAATAATCAGTATCCTAGTAATCACCGTTCGTAAATACGCAAAAATAACCTTAGAAACCAATCGATCTTTAACCCTGAGAGTCGAAACCTGCGACTTTCATAGACAAAGGAATTCTTTCACGCCACAATACATTATTTCACTTAATATTTTACTCTCGGATAAAAATTAAATAAAGAAATTAAATTTATTGATGAAGAGCTAAATTAGAGAATCGTGATGTATTCATGTTACTTTTTACTGTAAGATATCGGTAAATATAGAGCGAAGTGAAAAGGTAGTAAACTGCTGAGATTAGTTTTGATAATGAAATACTGACGTTTCAAGCGGAGCTTCATCAGAGTGAAATGTGACGGAGGGCTCCGCTTGAAACGTCAGTATTTCGTTATCGAAACTAATCCCACCTTTTCACTTTGCTCTATCTAAAACACTGCCTACGAAGCATTCCACTTTTTTACTCTATCGGGAAAGATAGTTGGCCGACAGATAGGTATTTTTATAGAATACCGGCCGGTGCATATTTCTTATATGAGTTACAGCGGTTATATATATATAATCACTGCATGCATATATGAAATATACGTCGATCGTCTAGGTTTGGCGAGGCTCTCGTTGCACTGAACACCATATAAAATATATGTGTAAATACCATGCGCATCGAGACAAAATAAAGCCGCTCAGCAAATTTCGTTGTAGCGAGGATACCAATTGAGATAAAAACACTGAAGCGTTGCATTCCGAGGCATTAACTTCGAAGAGTGAACTACTATGCAGTATATGGTCATAATTGACCAAGGCGATCCCCTTCATAACTTAACGTTGAGGTGGGGTTGGCTCTTCATTGATCCTGGTTGTCACATTCGCTTCGTAATCGAAGCCACAAGAACAGAGAACTTGGTAAAATCCTTTGCGAAACAATTTATTCGACGCGATGTTTATAATCGGATGACTCGAACAACTTATTGCGATGAAGAACCAAGCAGCGAGGAAAAGATTCCTGGATAGTTGAACACCAGCAAGCATTAACACACCGAAACAAATCAAAGGCAACCACGATACACCGTAGGCAAAAAATATCAACAAAGATGTCTTCGTGAAGTTGACTTCGTCATAGTAGTAAGCTTTCGGGCCCGTAGCCGGTGGCCAAGAAGTGTTGGTTCCTTGAGGTAGAATATTGGTAACGTGTCTTCTGATTATAGTGAATACCTTCCAGTAACAAAAAATAGTCAAGACGTTGAAGACAACGAGGATAGCCAGATCTAATATGGATAACGATTTACGAGCTCTACTCACACACATGCCTATCTCGGGGATAAACTCGAAGGCACCCATACCCGCGAAGCGTAGAAAGGCCCATAGGATGGACACAAACCATTGTACAACGATCATACGATAGGCGTTTTTACGTTTGAATAGAATCCTGTAGATGAAGGGATAGACGAGCATGACATAGCGGTTCACGCCGAGTGTCGTAATGGTGAGCGACAGTGAGGTCATCAAGCAATGATTTTGAAATCCCTGGAAGTTACACGCCGCTTGGCTGACCGGCCACTTGCCCGTGGTAAGGGCAACGGTCCAGAAAGGCCAAACGGTAGTCGATAGAAGAATATTTGTTATCGCTAGGTTGATAATGAAAAGGTTGGGAACAGAACGAAGATGCTTATCACGGTAAACACATATACATACTAATGCATTGCCAACAAAGGACACGATAGTCACCATGATACTCGCTACAGACTCAAGCAAGACAACACCCTCGCTTCGAGAGGGAATACAATCGGTCGAATTCTCGCTACAGATTGGCGCCATTCTCCAGTTCAATATCACACCATATCCTCAAACATTTTCAGAGCCAATTAACAGTTCGACCTAAACTAGCAATAGGTGGTCACAGTTCTTGTGAAGAACGCAAATCATCTCATGAATATTTTCTTATGCTCTGATAGTTTTATGGCCCTCAAGCTGTGTTCGTTGTTTTGGTATTTTTCGTCAAATAATCGACAAAAAAACCCACTGCTCACCAGGGCTGAAGGTGGGACACGTACTGTGTGTTTACATTCAGGCGAAAAAAGATTTCTGCATATATTTGCGCGTCGCAAGACTATATACATCGAGTGACTGAGATACCCGAGAATCGTGACAGTCTCTGAAAGATTACTGAAGGAAATCGGGAGAATAATATCATATGAATATTGGCAGAAAACTCTAGTTTTCGCTGCGATCCCGAGTTTGGTCTTGACTTTATAAAATGTGGTTTATTCATCTGATGAATATACGTGCAATCTCTTTTCTTTATCTTATCATAAAATACCATCAAGGCGCCAAAGATTGATTGCAAAGAGTGTTGAGACTACGAAGCTTTGTACTTATATATAACAGTAAACGAGGATTTGTGGTAACACCACGTTTATATTATTTATTGTTAAGCTTTCCATCTGTTGAGTCAGGCCTTCGCCTGCAGAGGTAGAGCAAATGCCGCCATGTTGACTCATGTCATATATACAGTAAATAAAAACAACTGAACAACCAGACGAACAAGGCCATATATATACAGTGGCTAGTTACGTACTTACGTTTATTTTAAAATTAATTAAATTACATAATGGGATCGGGATTGTTGACCAGTGGTGAGAGGCAGCGCGCTAACAGCACACCGGTTAGACCGGATTAGTATTTGGATGGGTGACCGCTTGGGAATAACCCCGTTGTCGAGCTTGAAACTATGAATGCGAGTAGAGTTCTAGTTGGTCTCTCCTATGCTTCGAGGGTTTTTCACCGGGTTCTCCGGTTTTCCTCCCTCCGTAAAATCAACACCCACATCACGGTAGTCATGTTCAATTATTGAGGCATTTCGCCCTTTTTGACCACCAGTTGTTAAATCTAAATTCACGCAGTTATAACGTAAGATTGTAAAAAGATTCGTAAGATTTTTTGCTGTAAAATTGTAAGATTTTTTAGAACTTCGATAGATTCTCTCATTCTTGGCTAAAGTAGTGTTTGTCGTTTGCTACAGGATCCTCCTATTTTATATATTATGGTCATACTCCCAAGCATGTTTTGCCACAGCAGATTTCATTATAAATTCTCGCTTATTATTACAATTTGTCACCCTGCAAACATTCAAGGAATTAATGACCGAACTTTGTACTTATAATTTGTACTTTGTGAAAACCAACACAACAGTATATTGACTCGACCTAAATAAAAATAATTGTCCCGGCCTCTAAGTACATAATTGACATAATTCAAGCGAATGGTTTTAAAACGATAAATCAATTCCACTGTCCTTTCTAATGTTACCATGTTAGGATCAACAAGATTCTCATGAGTGGATTCAAGCCTTCTTTTTGTCAAAACTCGAGTTTTCTATAGGTTTAAGAAATAACTGACCGTAGTCAAGTGTTTTCAGTTCATTGGTTAGTTAATTCTTTTAAAATTATTGCAAACCACATTGTTTCATAAAATTAAAATTATACAATCACGTCTTATATATGAGTACATTACATAACCGACCCCATGCTGATACGGTAACTGACAAATCACAGCGGGTGTAAAATGCAATTTAATTTCCAATGAACGCAAAATATGCATGAATTCGTTTTCAAGATCGATTATCGAAAACAGTTATGAGCTGTGGTTGTGAGTAAAAGCGCTTTTACACGAGGCAATTTTTCTTGCAACTTGCAAGGTGTTTTTTTTTAATGAAAAAGATATTGCTACTTGCTGTAGGATTTCTGATGTATGTAAAGTTGTCTAGAAGGCTGAAATGTATCTATAATACAAAGTAGGAGTGTCACACGAGCCAGTTTTTCTTGAATTGTACACCTCGAAGCACCGTTGCAAGTTGCAAGTTGCAGGACATCTTTTTCTGAAAAAGATATTACTAGTTGCTGTAGGATCTCTGATGTATGCAAGTTGTCTAGAGGGCTGAAATGTAGCTATAATACAAAGTAGGAGTGTCACACGAGTCACACGAGGCAATTGTTCTTGTAATGTACACCTCGAAGCACCGTTGTAAGTTGCAGGACATCTTTTTCTGAAAAAGATATTGCGAGTTGCTGTAGGATCTCCGATGTAGGATTTCTGATGTATTCAAGTTGTCTAGAGGGCTGAAATGGAACTATAATACAAAGTAGGAGTGTCATACGAGGCAATTTTTACTGTAACGTACACCTTGAAGCACCGTCGCATTACAAGTTAATTGAAAGGAAAATTTGCTCGAGTAACAGCGCCTTAAGGACATTGGTACCGACATGGCTAAAGGTATTTGGGATAAAGGATTGGGGGCTAGCTAATCACCTTTACTTGCAGACGTGGCCGTGTCGAGGTATATTAAAGGCGCTCCGGCGAAACTCCCCCGAAGCACAGGATAGATCAACTACAACTCTACTCACAGGGAAGCACGGTTGGCGTGTGCTGTTAGGGCCGCTACCTCTCACCAATAGTTAAGCCCGATTGGACGGGGTTAGTACTTGGATGGGTGACCGTCTGGGAATAACCCTGTTCTCGAGCTTGAGACTCATGTGAGTAGACTTTAGTTGGTCTCTCCTGTGCTTCGAGGGTTTTTCACCGGGTTCTCCGGTTTTCCTCCCTCCGCAAAACCAACACCTAGGTCTTAGCTGTAATTCGTGGGCCGATATGTGTCGTATGGCGGCTGCCTGAGCGCCTTTATAATATGCCTTCGACTCGGCCATGTCAAAAATTATTGTAAGGCGCGTTTGAAAACCTTAAAGTTGAATTTGCGCGGTATATAAATACATGTTATTATTACATGAGTTCCAAGCTCGACAACGGGGTTACTCCCAAGCGGTCAGCCATCCAAGTACTAACCCCGTCTAACGAGGCTTCACTTTTAACGAGAGGCAGCGCGCTAACAGCACACGCAACCACTGCTGCCCACCAGCCGCACTAATTAGCGAGCATCAAACAGCACTAATTAGCGACAATTGCAAATCGTTTTGTAGCGTCATCAATTAAATTTCT
The DNA here is from genome assembly GCA_964035015.1 of Corallium rubrum. Lineage (NCBI taxonomy): Eukaryota > Metazoa > Cnidaria > Anthozoa > Scleralcyonacea > Coralliidae > Corallium > Corallium rubrum. The sequence goes on from OZ036002.1 coordinate 7,259,785, forward strand.
TAATTAGCAACTACCGCGAAAGATCGCACGAAGCGCAATCACACCAGAGTGAAAACGACTTCAGAGAAAATGGCTGGAAGTGCCGATTCACTCGCTGAAAAGATGAAAAACCTTCGATTTGATATCCTTAACCCAGAAGAAACAGGTCAGCAAGCCGAAGCTGGTTCCTCCCTCCAAGAATCTTGCCGTAAAGCAATCATTCGAGCGGTTGGCCTCGATCGTTTGTGCCAAGCATCCGAGTTGCCAGTCCCGAAACCGATGGTCAATTTTCTGGCTGGAGAATTATCTACCAATGACTTCTTTGTCAATCGGAACAGTCTGAACTCAGAGAATATCTCGAACTGTGTCTATCCAGCGCAGTGTTTGCTTGATAACCGTACAGTAATGCTCAAATGCTTTGGTCCATCTGTGTCGTCCGATGAACTAACCAAGGCCATGAAATCGTGGGGAAATGTGGAGCACCCAAATCTAATGAAATGTTTCGCTGAATTCAAACAAAACAAACACGACGTCATGATTTTTGAGCACGCGTCGAATTCCTTCGTGGATGTCCAAACCAAACTACGCAAGTCGGACGGCTCGATCCCAGAGGGACTCATTTGGCGTGCATTAGCTCAATTATGTGAAGTCTTGGTTTTCCTCAAGTCGCGTGGACTTGAATACGAGAAACTGAAACCGGAGTGTGTTGGGTTTGATGGTGATGGCTGTCTAAAGCTGGATAATCTTCTGTTGTATATGCCTTTTAAGGAAGACGAGATGATGGAACCCATGGCGCTTGATGATGATAGCCTCAAAGGTATTTATACTCCACCGGAAGTTATCAACGAGGATACTTCGGACAAGTCTGTAACTTGGATCGTTGGGTGTCTTGTCTACGAGATGGCGACTCTACGACCAGCGTACGCTATCCAAGGGACGGATATGTTTTCAGCGATAAATGAGGTCATGGAAGGCAACCCTCCTCCACCCATTACGTCCAAATATTCGGAAGAACTAAGGAACGTCGTCGATAGTTGTTTACGATCGGAAGCCGAGACCAGACCGAGTTTGGAAGAACTTCTACAAATTGTAAAGACCAAGGCAAACCAGGTGAAAGATGGAGGATCCATTGCCGACTTATGAACTTCCTTTTTAAACTTTTAAAAACTTCCCGGCGTAACTCTCACCTCGGAAAATCCAATTATAAAGAACTTTTTTCAAACTGGAATTTTTATGGAACCATTTCCATATGAAAATCAAACAATACAAGCTCTTGCTATTTTAACTAAAATTAACAGTCCAACACTGTATAAAATGTATTCATGAATAAAGTATTCTTCTCTGTAGAGTAGACATTCGGAAGTTTTTTAATGTAAATGTTACAGAGTATTACACAAGAGGATAACAAAACGAGCTGTAATCACATTATTTTTTAGAAATTCCGGGATTCTATTCAGTCTAACGGCTTGTAAATCTTTATACAGGGATTCCGAACATTCTTTGCAAAACAGTTTTGCAAAGATCATGTTGTTTGACTTGCCTTAAACATTATCCACATTTTATCCTGACTTGCTACTAGCCACTAGCTAAGCCGTCTGTATTAAATATAACTGTCAGTTTATCCCAAACTGTTCATCCAGTACTTCATAGATTAGGCCTAATTTCCATGAACATTGGAAATATAATATATTTGCTATTTTCCCATTCCCACAATGCCTTGCGTTTTGAGGAGCAACAACCTCGTACCCAGGCTCAAAAATTCAAAATGGTGGTCAAAAACGGAAAAAAGAGCCTGGGTTGTAAGCCCCCAAAATGCAAAGCATTATGGGCTATGGGAAAGTAGAGAATACAAGAATATATCTTTTTTAACTGTTTTGGAAATTTTAGCAATGGTTCAAGAAAACATTGATCAATGTATTTCTAGGATTTTAACTTAAAATTTAAGTTATCTTATGCATGGTAATTTATATACAGTAATTATATACAGTATGTACAATAGGTGTACTGTACTTAATGCTTTTATCACAGTATGTTTTACTCTGCGAGTCAGAGCCCCTTTCCAACCTACACAGGCTTCAGGGGAAAGTGGGCTCTGCCAACAAACTCAATATTTTTTTTTGAGCATACGTGAACGGTTGCCAAGATACTATTTTGGGCCCAGGCTCTAACACGTTACTTGCTATTTTCCAGCTTGCGGTGCTCATAAACTAGAACTTGTTTGACCAGTTCAAAACCTGACTGACTGACCCCAAACTTGGGGTGAAGATCAAGTTTGTTGGCAGAGCCCACTTTCCCTTTGGTACTTGCAGGGTAAGTACTGTATGTATAAACTATATGCAATAATTCATAACATATAAAGTTATATTGGATTGATGGTATCAATAGTTTTAGTGCACCTACTATAGCACTGTACATCTATCATAATTTTTTCTGGGACTTTTTTTTTTAATTATCTAACTTGAATGCCCTATTCAGTGTTACTTTTACATGTAGTCCAAGTTGTGTAGCAAATTCGTGAACAAAAGTAGACTTCAACAGGTACAGAGTCATGGCTACGTGTTGACACTACGTTATCTGCCACTGCACTAAGGACTGTTCTGGCAAGATGATAAATAATGCTCTCAAAGCACGACCCATGACAATTTGCACAAATCTTAGCTGAATCAAGAAAGTCACAAAGGTATTGTCCTAGGGAATGATGGTTGTAATATGTTCTGGAAAAGATAGAGAGAATGGTTTCAGAATGATCTAGGACTCTAGACTAGGATTTTTCATGGATGAGCTGTAGCCCATGAAACTGGGAGCTAAATAATAGCTTCATGATGTGTGCAAAGGTAATACTGTACCCCAGAAAAGCCTAGATTTGCCAAATGCAGACAAAAAATAGATGAATTGAGTCATACCTTGAATTTTTGATGACTCTTGCAGCACATTCTTGTAAGGACGGCATGTTTACCTGTATCTTTCCAATGTCAAACCATACATCTTTATCCAAGAAAGGATTTCTAGAAATATCCAAGGTATCGAGATGTAGATAGGCTATACTGGATGGCAGTGTCCTCAACTGGTTTTGACTAACACTTAAGCAGCGGAGATTGTGTAGTTCTCCAATACTACTAGGCACTGTACACAAGTTGTTGTCATCGAGTTTTACATGGATAAGAGAAACCATTGTACCAAATGATATTGGAAGACATGATAGACAATTATCACTGAGATCCAAAGATGTCAACATGGATGCTAAGCCTGATCGACATAGTTTTGAAGGCAGTTTTGTAAGCATGTTCGATGAAACATTTAATGCCTTTAGTAGCTTTAATCGGTCAAGGGAAACATCTAATTCTTTTATTCTGTTATTCGACAAATTCAGCGATACAAGATTTTGTAGTTTAAGTATTCTCATATCAATTCGAACCATGCCACAGTTGATAATTCCAAGTCTGTTCAACAACACAGGAAAAGAAGTTGAGGTAGGGTAGTCACTTCTTTTGTAAATCATCATTTGTAAAGTAGGTGGTTTGACTTCAGATTTCTTGGCAGGAGTGAGCACAGACAGTTTTAGTTTCTTCAAATCTTCTGTACTCAACTTCAGGGTTGAGAGAAGCTTCCGCAAACTTTTAGGGTCAGCCTAGACATAACAAAATGAAGTTATCATTATTATATCACATATCAATTACCAAATAATTCAAATTTAGTTCAGTATATACATACTTGGGTATTATTATTATTATTACTACAGAGGAATGTAAAAAACTAAAACAACCAAGGGGAGACGTTGCATAATTGTTAAATACCTTGCTCAAGCACAGATCGTGAGGTGGGTCTTTAAACCGAATAGTCGCCTTTCCATTTTGCAAAAACTTTGCAAAAACATGAGCAATGTTCCCAGAAATCTAGAACGGGAAAGATATATATATATAAAACTTAGTTTCATAGTTGAAGGGATACTTTTCATCTTTTCGACTGACTTTGTATATAAATGTACCCTAGAACATCTCGTCTTACCTTATACTTCGTTCCACTCATATTACTTGCTGTGCAAAGCAGCAGAAACGCCGTTTCGTGTCCACCATTTTGAATTTTGTTCAAAGTACTGCAAGGTTTTCGACCGATAGATAAACTAGCTCTGGTCGCTTTTCGCTGATTTCCAACACCTTGAGAAGAACAAGACCAGTTTTGGATAACAATATCGCAATTTAAACGCATAATGGCGTTTATTTATTGCTTGTTTTAAGAAGCAAACTTCGATAAGAAGAAACTACATGTACACCTAAAAAGTTGTATTGCCCGCCATGAATTTGCTTACTAGTGTCACGTGCACGAATTCAACCAATCATAGGCTTGTCACAAAAAGGGATAACTCAAAAGGATCCTCTCCAGTCTTTCTGTAGCCTACAGTCGCTTGCTCTCCGACAGGAGCGAGGACACCCATTGGACACCCCGAGCTCAAAGTCAAATATCTCCGCTCAAAATCGTCGCTCGACCATAATTCTTCCACGAGCGCATAGCACGAAGATGGGGCTTGCCATAGAATACGTTTGTTGACAACTCGTGGAATTTTTGCGATGTACGAACCCATTACCCTTCTCAAATTCATCAGTTTCAAATGTCCCCCGCAGGTAAATTACGCAGGCTGTGGCTTTCCAATTTTTTAGATTTGTTTTTCCAAAAAGCTAGGGGTAAACCAGATTGTTGACTAGGGTTAGGATTTTGGTTAGGTTATGCAGAAGATTGCTAAAATTTTGAAACTCGCCGAAGTCTGATAACAAATTTGGAAAAATGAATTTTGACGACATCAGAAAGACTTTTTGAGTGATCCCTTTTAGTACGAACATTTTTAGGGGGGTAAACCTGTGTTTAAACCTAAACTTAAACCTAATCCTTATCCCACCCAAACAGAGTCACTTGGCAAAACTTTATAACCAATATAAAAACCTTCTCATTATTTAAGATGGTTTCTGTTGTAACTTCAAGCATGTTGAAATTACAAATAAGTAGTTCCCTCAGAGCCATTGTTTCTGAGAATAAATTTCAGAAAGATTTAACAATTGAAAATTTAAAGGTATTTGTTGCAAAACTGTTTTAGTACTTTACCAAAGAGATTTTTAAAAACAATTCATGTATATTTAGGATAAACTGGAAATGATTACTGGAGGAACATCATCAATGATGGAACTGCAGGTTTATAATGAACAGGATAAGTTTGTTTGTAAGCTGGACAATGATGCTGCACTTCTTGGCTCTTATCCACTAGAAGACAACATGAGAATCCATGTATGTGGGTAGATATGGAATGTACATATATTTTACATACATCAGTATACTGTATACGAGAAAGTGAGTTGAGAGAATTTAAAAGTTTATGTGAACCCAAGCCATGCATATAGAAAAGGGTTTTGACTAATACAGTACTGTACAGTACAGTACAGTACAGTACAGTACAGTGCAGTACAGTACAGTACAGTACAGTACAGTACAGTACAGTACAGTGCAGTGCAGTACAGTACAGTACAGTACAGTACAGCTAGTAGAGTAGAGTAGGGTAGGGTAGAGTAGAGTAGAGTAGAGTAGAGTGGAGTGGAGTGGAGTGGAGTGGAGTGGAGTGGAGTGGAATGGAGTGGAGTGGAGTAGAGTAGAGTAGAGTAGAGCTATGTCACAGTACAATACAGTATAGTACAGTTGCAGTATATAGTTGCGGTACAGTTGCAGTACAGAAAAGAAGACTCCCATAATCTAAGTACATTAATTAATAGATTCCCTCAAGTCATTAGATTCACTTATTTACATGTATACACTTAACAGAGTAACTTCAAAGGTAGCATGAAATCTCACTGAGATGATATACTCATGTATATATATATTCTTCTTTTCAATGACAGGTAGTGAACAAAGACCCTACTAAGGGTGTTGGAGAATTTGATGATCTGTCCAAAGTAGAAAAATATGAAATTGACCAAAGTGAATATGAGAAGAAAACAGGCACGTAGCCAGGATTTTGAAAGGGGGGGGAGCCGAAATCAAAATAAATTTTTAGGGAGGTCCAGGGGCATGCTCCCCCGGGAAATTTTTAAATCGAGAGTCGCTGAAATGCCATTTCCTAGCTTTTTGGAGGAAGATTTTAGACTCTAAAGGTTAAAAAATGTCAGATAAAATACTCAAAACAGGCAAACGTCACATAGATACTCAAAATGCATACACTCAGTAGATTGAATACACTGTTTACAGTTTATTTCCTGAGACAATTGATATTGCATCAGTTTTGTAGCTACATGTCCATTTGCAAGTTTCAAGGCAGTTTTGTATTTTGTATTTTAAAAGTCTTTGGTATATAACAAAACACTTGTTCACTTTTGCCTTGAGAAACATTGAGTTTTACGGTCCCTCAGGCTTCAATGTCACCCTCAGGCTAAAGCCCTCAGGTGACACTGAAGCCTTCGGGTCCGTAAAACTCGATGTTTCCCTCGGCGTCAGTCAACAAGTGTATAATGTTACATTATTCCTTGTTTTTTACAGACTCTGTGTTAGCATTTAAAAAACGCAACAAATTAGGACGATTTGCTGAGATGGACCCAAAGGATGAAGAAAAAAAAGAGGAGGAACAAAGAAAAGAGGAAGAGAAGGCCAACTCCATAACTGTTGGGTCTCGTTGTTTGGTCTCTCAACAAGGCATACCAGCAAGAAAGGGAGTGGTAAGATTTGTTGGTAAGTGCTGTATTTTGAACTGTTTAACATGCTCCCTTATAGTACTGTACCCTCGCCTACTGTAGCTCACCAGTTTGACAAACATGACTGTTTGCTGTTAGCTAGAAGGATGAAAATAGTGTTTGTTTAATTATAGAAAACAGGAAATTTTGATAACTAACCTTGTTTTCTTGGTAATAGTAAACTTGACTTTGCCTTACTACAAAAATGTGCCTTCAATTGATGAGTTAAATATTAATAAAAGCTTTCTGTATGTTATGCCAGGTAAAACAGAATTTAAATCTGGTTGGTGGGTTGGTGTAAAGTGTGATGAACCTTGTGGAAAGAATGATGGCAGGTTGGTAGATAATTTTTCTGGTGATAAATTGTAAATTAACACAATTTACTTCAATACTTCATGTAAGAACTAACAGCAGAATGGATGTTTGTTTCTTGCAGTGTAAAAGGGAAGAGGTACTTCGAATGTCCTCCAAAATATGGAATTTTTGTAAAACCAGCTGTGGTTGAGACTGGAGATTTTCCTGAAGATGATTTTGAAGATGATGAAATGTGATTGACAGATTGTCCTCATACTTTGATGGGAATTAAAGATGTCTGCCTTAAAAAATATGTCACAGCAACATCTTGGATTTGGAACCATTCATTTTATAATTATATAAATTATAATTATATAAATGGAAACATACAATGTACAATAAGGGCCTTGGTGGCATTTAATCCTTTCACTCCCGACTTTCCGGGAGCTCTCTGATTGATGAGTAAAATCATCTGGCAGCGTTAGACAGAGTAATTAAATAATAAAGTACAGAAAATTCCATATTTGGGAGTGAAAGTTTTAACTTACATGTAAGTGATGTTGAATGTCCAATTTTAAGACAATTCACATTCCTGCATGTCATTCCAAACCATAGTCAATCGAGATATGGTCTGGAAACTCAGCTAAAGTCTTTGGTCTATCTTTTTGTTCGCCTTTATGCATTTTTGTGCATGGTGTACGGTCACTGAACACATTGTATTTTAGTATAATGAATGAATTGTCCAATAGCAACGTTTCAGTTCAATCACTCAACCATGCTATTTAAATATTAATAAACCTAAAACAAAGGATGTGCACAGTGTAAGGTACAGTTCAACATAAAATCACAGTTCATTATAGGCGCTTTGAAGTTTGCCGATTTTCCAGACCATATCTTGATTGACTATGTCCAAACATAACCCTTATTATATGGCCATAAGAATTTTATTCTATCCAATGCCAAACTAATTTTATTCAGTGCGCTAGAGTAGAAGCTATAAATGATTATGAAACAATCTCCCATCAACTCAGCCCGACCTGGGGGTTTTCCCCAGAGGTGGATAAAATCATGAGGCATCAGCCAGAATAAAATACTAAAAACCAGTGTTGACAAGACAGAGTTAATATAGGTCCTATATAATATTTTATATGGTAGATCAGACGTCTGAAGTAAAATATAAGAATTTATAAATAAAACACTATTTATTTGTCTTTGAAACAACTAAATAATCTTTTTTGTCTTAATAACTACCTAGCTTTTTACATCCCTTCCTACGTCCAATGATCAATACACTTTGATTTTAAAATGAACTGAAATCTAGCTGATGACTGTTGTGTGTGCATATGGTAGTACAATTTTGTTGCTATGGCAATATATGTTTACACTCATTGCCATGACAATAATAATCACACACCTAAATCAAAGATACATGAGGTATATCTATGACCTAAATACTGTTTTACAATGGTTAACCGACGATATTACCGGATAGTAGGTTTAGGTGTGTGTATTTTTGACAAAATGTTTATAAATCTATTGTGTCAGCATTCAATGCCAAACTTATCAAAGTTTCGTGTTATTATTCCTAATTGTAAGTGAACAGTGCCCATAGCTATTGTCCTAAGTCTGTATCTATCAGCTCCAGTGTATATAACATCAGAAGATTTCAGTTGTGCTCCACCACCGAGAAAATAAGCTCGAACTTGTTCCTTCCAAGACCCAGATGGTCGCCAAGTCACACAGTCAATATTATGAGTGCCCGGTGAAGTCGGCACATGACAAAATCCATAACCGTAAATCTGATTTCGACCAAAGCTATCTTGGTACCAAACTTGGAAGTGAAATTTCGGCCAGCCTTTTAAGCCATTCGTGGCAAAATGTAAGTCTATCGGATGACACCATTTCGCACACTCTTCGGACTGAGGGTTGTCAACTTGAGTCTGACCTTCCTTCGACCCAGCAAGCAATCGCCAAGATCCTTCAACATGTACGGACCACTTACAATACAAGTTATGTGCGGGAAAGCCACTGGCTCCAATAATCTCGCCAATAACGTGTACTTCTGCCATTTTCTTTAACGAAATTCAAAACGACGAAACAGCCGCCATCTTGACTTTTTCCAACAGAAAACAAGGAGACTTGAACACTCGTTAACATGGTCTAAAAGTATATATTAATTATGCACTTGCATAATTAACAAATGTTAGACAGAGGCTAATTTGCAACGTTTATAAATATTCGTCGTTAGGATGATGTTATGTTGGATTGCATGGAAAAGTTAAAAATGGTTTTACTAAAACCATTTTTTGTTTCTTGTACATTTTCTTGTACATCCTAATGTAAATAATTCCTTTCTTTGATGTGGCTGAACATGGCAATGGCTTTTTTAAATTAAATGTTAGTTATTTGGTTGAAAGATGAGTGGAAAAAGAAAAAGGGAAGTGGATGAAGAGAATGAAGTAGAAAAGCCAATTTGCAAGTTTGGGGAGAAATGTTATCGACAAAATCCAGTTCATCTACAGACATACTCTCATCCAGGTAGATTTCACAAACTCACTACGTATTGCACCATGAATAAAGGAGCATTTTTCAGTCTTCACAAATATGAAGAAAAAATATCCTAAATAATTACCTAATTATTTACTCGATCTATAAATACAGTGTATTTATAAGAAATGGAAAATGTTCCCCTGTGTTTAAAAAGCCTGATGCAAACACGAGAGTGAGCTGGGAGAATTCAAACATTTATATGAACCCAAGCTGCATAGGCAAGAGAAAGTTTCTCTTCAGTGTTATTACTCTGGGCTTCATTTGTCATGATTGTGATTATTCTGTTGTTCAGAAAAGGGAGAATCGTCTCCAAGAAATAAAAGGGTAAAAGCCAATGAAGTTGGTGAATCAAGTACTAGCATGTTTAAGGACGATAATGAAATGAATGATGGTAGGACCGTAGCATTCTTGCTGACCAAAGTAAGAAGTGTTCCAGCTAAATTTAACAAAAGATTAATTGCTGTTACCTTGAAAGGTAAGTTGTGGGGATAAATAAATAGCATAATAGAGAAACTGAAAATTCTGTATTGTTTCTAGCTAGACTTTTTAACTGGCACAAATTTTATTTAGAACTATTTTATTTAATTTATCAAATAGATATCCTGTCATCAAAAATGGGACACCTTCAAGCATCAGTTCAGGTGTCGGATCAAATTTTTTGACAACTAGCAATTTTATTTATTTCCCTTTAAAATTCTTTAATCTTTTTGTGAAAAAACTAAAATATTTAATATTCTTTTTGTATAGTTTAACTATATGTTTGACATTCCATGGTTACTGGATCATTATCCTTCAGATGGGAGGTAATGTATTGAGTAATGTTCTGAAGTATGAAAAAAGAAATGAGTGAATATAAGAGGAATAAACAAATAAATGGGTGGAAAATGGAAGGAATAAAGGGGTGGATGAATAAAAAAGAAAGAAAGGGATGAAGGAAGGAAAGAACAAAAGGAGGAAGAGAGGGAGGTAGGGAGGGAGGGAAGACGGAAGGAAGGGAGGGAGGGAGGGGGGGAGGGAGGGAGGGGGGGGAGGGAGGGAGGGAGGGAGGGGGGGAGGGAGGGAGGGAGGAAGGAAGGAAGCAAAGAAAGAAAGAAAGGAAGGAATGAAGGAAGGAAGGAAGGAATGGAAGAAAGAAAGAAAGAAAGAAAGAAAGAAAGAAAGAAAGAAAGAAAGAAAGAAAGAAAGAAAGAAAGAAAGAAAGAAAGAAAGAAAGAAAGAAAGAAAGAAAGAAAGAAAGAAAGAAAGAAAGAAAGAAAGAAAGAACATAAGGAATTAAGGAAGGAAGGAAGGAGGGAAGGAGGGAAGGAAGGAAGGAAGGAAGGAAGGAAGGAAGGAAGGAAGGAAGGAAGGAAGGAAGGAAGGAAGGAAGGGAATCATGTATAGTAGTAAATTGTGTCTGAGATATTCCAAGCTTTATTAAGGTCCAAGCCATTGCTTATTGTTCATGGTGATCAGCGTGAAAAGAAGAGGCAACTGGAAAGGGAAGCAGAACCTTTTCCAAATGTTAAACTGTTTCAGGTGAAGGTTCATGTCATAATTATATAAATACAGTTCCGATTTTTATATGTAAATATAACTTAAATGAGTAATTGCAATTTAATTGATCGCACATTAATGCTTTACATTGTGCAGGCCAAACTTCCTATTGCCTTTGGGACACATCACAGGTATATAACTGGCTTTACATTTTTTATATACAATGTATTTCTATTTTTTAATTATTTGTCACTCAGTTGCTGCCCAATTTGATTTTCAAAAGTATAATTTATTTCATTTTTAGTAAAATGATGTTGTTATTATACACAGAAGGAATGCGGGTTGTTATTACTACAGCTAACCTCATTCATCAAGACTGGGATGAAAAAACGCAAGGGTATTTAAGATTTTATAGTTTGTGGATGAATTACTTACTAGGTTTCCTTGCCTTTGACGATGTGAATGTTTAAGTAAGTTTTAATTTGTATCGTTATAGAGTGTGGATAAGTCCTTTTTTTCCCAAACGTTCTTCTACAAGTGGACAAAACGAAGCAACGAAATGTCAGTTTCAAAGCGATTTGGTGGTAAATATCTGACTAGAACCGCGTTATCCGAAAGGATTTAAATTTTTCGAGTCTAATGTAGACTAGTTTTGAAGCCAAACGAGTCAATATAAAAACGAAAAAGATCGACAATCACATATTTGGCAGAAAAAAATCGGAAAATGCCACGCAACAACTGTCTGAGAGCGATTTCCACAACACGTGAAAATGTTACACGTGCGCAATCTCGTACCCAGGTTCTCGTAGTTTGTTACTCGGCTGAGTGCACGCTATGCTTGTATCACGACACGCCGACACGGTGAACAAACCAGGCACGGACAGTGTGACTAATATACACTTACACTAGAGGCAGGCAGTTGCGCAACATGCTTCATGTATACTAACTGCATACATTCACATTCAGGCACTTGGCCATGTGACTTGGGCGTATAGAATAGAAATAGATGGTGGTATATAAGCGCTGTACTCTACAAACTTCTAAGTTAGGCGCGCAAAAAATTTAGGCTGCGTGAAGGAAAGGTCCATATGCAATGCCAATGATGCTGACCAATATAAACTTGACGGACGTGACTTTCATAGCATGTAGTTGTACGTATCTTCCCTCGGCTCACCGTCCGATTTTTTGCAAATGGCGATTTTTTTTGCACGTGTCTTAGGATTACATTCGTCAGTATGGCTCTGGACCGTTAAATGAATGGAAACAACATATACTGGAACATGATATGTCAGGAGCAAGGTGCAGATAACCATTACTATAGACCACTTTCATAATGGCCACAGCTTTAAATATTCTTTTATGTGCATCTAAATGAGCCTTTCTGGCCTCGTTATAAAGCAAAAATATTTAAATTAATCGCTATTATGAAAGTGGTCTATACTAACACAAAAAATCAATGTTGATATCTACACCGACACACCAACTCTAACAGCAATACTAACACCATTACCAACACCATTACTAATACTATTACCAATACTAATATACGGTATATACCACATGCAATACCTCAATATTCTTTTATTGACTCCAGGGTTCATCTTCTTGCCTCAGTACCTGGAAGACATAGTGGATCTGATAAGGACAAATGGGGACACTTGAAACTTAGAAAGGTTAGAGCATGCAGCCATCACTGCCACTGGGTTGTGCAGCCACAGAAAGTTACTCCTGACAATAATACTAGCTTGGCTTCACGAACCTTAAAAATAGTCTGCTGTGATTGTAATGTGCCCGGCAAATTGAAACTCGTAATAAAATAGGAAAATGGAGTAAAGGGGTTTTTTTGTGATAAAGCTCTAAGTCTAAGAAGTAATCGCAGTACTTTGCAACATGTCTGCATGTTTGTCTTTCAGTTGTTGCAACAAAATAGTTGGTGCGATGACGTCAATATACAATCCTGGCCTGTGATTGGTCAATTTTCCAGCATTGGTTCCCTTGGACCAGACAAGAGTAGCTGGTTGTGTTCTGAATGGTTAACAAGTCTCTCTGCCACCCACAAGAGCACTGCTACAAACCGTACTCCAAACTTACACTTGGTAAAACCACTGTTAAGTTGTCTAAGGGGTTTAACTAATTTCGCTTCTGATCAAATCCCTTTATCTGTTTACATGAATCCGGATTGAGATTAGCTCATTCCGAATTGAGTTAATCCGCTTCTCATTCCGGATTGAAATCTCATTCCGGATTGAAATTTCGTTCCGGAATCATGTAAAGGCGGTGCGAGTTTCATTCCGGAATGAAAAACATGACAGAGAGGACTAGAACAAACAATGCATGCGTGTTTTCAAATATTTACGGATTTCAATCCAGAAACCCAATTCCCATGTAAACACGGATTGACTTCGCTTTTCAATCCGGATTCATGTAAACGGTCCCTAACATGGATCTAACAGATCATCTGTACCTGCATATGTTAGAATGACGGATTTAAAAAAATGCATGTAACGATGCATTTTTAAAAATTAATCTATCTTTTTCAAGATATTTCCTACGGTTGAGAATGTTAGAACAAGTTTTGAAGGATACGCTGGTGAGTTTTTTTTTTTGCACAGTATATTTTTACGGAAACTGTTTCAGTTTTATTCGTCGGTATAATTCTAATTTGTTTACACTAGCCGGTGGTTCTCTGCCGTACAGCTGGAAAACAGCCGCAAAACAACCGTATTTAAAGGACTTTTTTTGGTAAGCAATCTCATAGATTTCTCCATCTGTAATGAAAAAAAAAAAGTAGTTACTTCTACGTGTATTATTAAGTGTGATGTGAGGCCTCTACATTTACCTTTGTTACTGTAATAGCGTCGTGTTATGTAGTACCCGTCTACATTACTTCTGCTCTGTAGTGTAGTGTAGTGTAGTGTAGTGTAGTGTAGTGTAGTGTAGTGTAGTGTAGTGTAGTGTAGTGTAGTGTAGTGTAGTGTAGCGTAGCGTAGCGTATGTATGTATGTATGTATGTATGTAGCGTAGTAGTAGTGTAGTGTAGTGTAGTGTAGTGTAGTGTAGTGTAGTGTAGTGTAGTGTAGTGTAGTGTAGTGTAGTGTAGTGTAGTGTAGTGTAGTGTATCCAGCCTCCCTGATGATCGTTTAAACAACATACATTACCGCATTCAATCGTTGTGGACCCGAGTCCGCAAATCCACTCGTAACCTTGGTATTGGAATTAAATTCAATGACAATGGTCTTCCTGTCCTTTCGTCGCAAAACTCCGGTACTGTTCTTGCTAAAGAAGCCAGTCGTTTTTTGCATTTTCACGTCCAAGATCGATTCGCTTCTACACTATTTGCTCTTCCTGATCAAGGAAAAGTTGCTCGGGCGCTTACTACTGACACCTTCGCCAATGGATCTACTTGGCAGTACAATGGCTTCAACATACGTTTTAGAGACTGGCGTTTTATCCATCGTGCTCGACTCAATTGCCTTCCACTTAATAATGTGAAGAGTCGGTGGTCTAATGCCAGCCCAAAATGTCGCCGTTGTACTTCAGACGAGACCCTTCCTCACGTCTTGTGTCACTGTCTTCCTAACATGCCAAGTATTCTTCGCAGACACAACACCATAGTAGACCGTATCACCAACGCCGTTCAACATGGTACCATTACTACCGACAAACAAGTTCGTGCCGCCAACTCACGTTTACGTCCTGACATTATTGTTGAAGAGGATAACAAAGTTCTTATAATTGACGTTTGTTGCCCCTTTGATAATAATGCTGAAGCCCTTCATGATGCTGAACAACGGAAAATCAATAAATATGAAGGGCTGAAGCAATTTTTCATTGGTCAAGGCAAGCAATGTGAGGTCTTTGGTTTTGTGGTTGGTGCTCTCGGCTCCTGGCATCCTCCAAATGAAAATGTTTTACGGCACCTTGGAATGTCCAAAAGATACCGTTCCTTGTTCAGAAAACTTTGTTGCACTGACGCAATTCAAGGCTCGACAAACATTTACCGGGAACATCTTGGCATCACAGAAGATGTCTTAGAAGTAGAAGTTGATCCTGAGTAAACTGTTCATATATTGACTCGTATCAATAGTGTTATGTTTGAACTTTATTTTTGAACTTCTTTAAACATTTTAACCTTTTAATTTTCTTTAAGAAGTTACTTGTTTCATGTATATAATTATCTATATTTTTATGACCATTAATGGCACTTATTTTTATCTCGAAGGACTTAATCAAGGCCCATCACCTGTAAATTTTAATTTGTAATAAAAATCAATAGTGTAGTGTAGTGTAGTGTAGTGTAGTGTAGTGTAGTGTAGTGTAGTGTAGTGTAGTGTAGTGTAGTGTAGTGTAGTGTAGTGTAGTGTAGTGTAGTGTAGTGTAGTGTAGTGTAGTGTAGTGTAGTGTAGTGTAGTGTAGTGTAGTGTAGTGTAGTGTAGTGTAGTGTAGTGTAGTGTAGTGTAGTGTAGTGTAGTGTAGTGTAGTGTAGTGTAGTGTAGTGTAGTGTAGTGTAGTGTAGTGTAGTGTAGTGTAGTGTAGTGTAGTGTAGTGTAGTGTAGTGTAGTGTAGTGTAGTGTAGTGTAGTGTAGTGTAGTGTAGTGTAGTGTAGTGTAGTGTAGTGTAGTGTAGTGTAGTGTAGTGTAGTGTAGTGTAGTGTAGTGTAGTGTAGTGTAGTGTAGTGTAGTGTAGTGTAGTGTAGTGTAGTGTAGTGTAGTGTAGTGTAGTGTAGTGTAGTGTAGTGTAGTGTAGTGTAGTGTAGTGTAGTGTAGTGTAGTGTAGTGTAGTGTAGTGTAGTGTAGTGTAGTGTAGTGTAGTGTAGTGTAGTGTAGTGTAGTGTAGTGTAGTGTAGTGTAGTGTAGTGTAGTGTAGTGTCCGTAGTAAGATCTTACCCTGAAGGAAAGAATTTTATTTGCTGTCTTTGCGGAAATACCCTCGTCAATTTTCCTAACTTTAAACGTCATTTTAAAAAGATTCATCCTGATACTCTTATTTTGGCATCTGCTCGTTGCTCAATATGTGATATGGATTTTTCTAATGCGCAGGCTGTTAGTGTTCATTGCCAACGTTCACATGGTGTTTCAAAAACTAACCCACATGTTCAATATCCTCAAAGTCCGACTCCAATAATGTCTCAGATTACTGCTGACCATAATGTTACATCTGGTGTTGCTACCCGCCGTTCAACCAGACCTGTTCGTAAAAAATGTTCTTCCAAACAACGATCTTCGACCTGTACAGATCAATCCTCCTTCCCATCCTCTGTCCAACTACCGTCAAGTCCACTTGATGATCCTATCTTGGTCCCAAACCAGTCATCTTCATTACCAGAACTCCGTGATTCGTGTTCTCGCCACTTATCCCATTCTTCTATCAATCCCGTTATAGATTCAACTCATCATATACCTCATGTCTCCAATTTGGTCTTCTCTCCTTCCACACAACCACCGACATCACCTGACCCTGAGTCGGATCCTGTCCTTTCATCAACTACTTCGCTTACCGCCTTCCTCGATAAATCAATTGAATGTTCCCCTCCCACCATCATTCAGCATCAGACTTCCTCCGCCAATTCTCAACAAACATTGAATTGTCTCAGTTCTTTGCTTGGTCTTAACAAACCTCTTCCATCACCCCGAACTGAACAAGCCTCAAACTCCTTATCGCGTTTCATTCGTGAATGCAATAATATTTCTCCTTCTGTTCCTCAACGAGCTCCCAAAACAGTTGGTTTACCTTCTTCACCTATTTCTTCATCAGAAGTCTCTTCCATCCTAACTGTTGTTAACGATTCATCCCGATCCTCGCCTCCTGCTCCGAGTCCTTCTCCTAGACGTTACCAAAGACCAACAGCTGCTAGATTCTTTTCTCCCTGGTCATCTCCACAACCTCCTCGTCGTTCACCTAACGTTGCCCAATCAGATGTCGATGACCTAATTAATTCGGCTTTACATTCTTCTGCTGAGATACCTACTCATTCTTCATCATCGCATCTCACTCCGCTATCTTCCTTTACCTCTGACAACGTTGGAAGTCCTTCGACAAATACCTGTTCAACTTCTGTGTCGCGATCTCTTCCTGTTAATGATTCTTTACCTTCTCCTAACATGCATGATGATGATTTCACACAATCTCAAAATTCACCATCGCCCATTCCTTCAGAATCACGCTTGAAGAGAAATGCTTTTCGTGAAAAATGGACAACTGCCTTCTCCGGGGACATTCCGTGGTCGGACTTTTGCACCCTCTGTGACGAATTTGCCGTTGAATCTCGAACTCTCGCTTTAGAAATCGCTGCAGAATCTTCATCTTCTTTTCATCGCCCAAAACCTCTTCCTCGTCGTGATCGTCCTTCTGGCCGCCGTCCTGCTTTCCGTCATCGACCGCTTTTATCCAATCCCGCCGAAGCACAACGCATTCAAACTTTATATCGTCATTCTAAGAAAAGAGCTGCTCGGAAAATCCTCTCTCCTAACAGTCCTTTCTACACTGGATCAACAGATAAAGCAGAATCATTCTTTAGAAATACACTTTCCTTTCGTCAATGTGACACTACATCCCTTCAAGACAAATTAAAAGATCTCGTTACACCTGCTCCGAGCGATGACTTCCTCTTTTCACCTCCTTCTTGTGATGAAATCCGTCGAAAACTCTTCTCTGCCGCCAATACCTCTCCTGGGCCTGATCGCGTGGAATATCGTCACTTGAAAAGCATTGACCCATCGTGCTCTATCCTTTCTCTCCTATTCCAACACTGTTTCAAGCAACGTGATGTTCCTCCAGCCTGGAAATCTGCGACTACGGTGCTCATCTATAAGAAAGGTAGCACAGACGATCCTTCTAACTTTAGACCCATCGCCTTAATGTCGTGTCTCTACAAGTTAGTTATGGGAGTTATCGCCAAACGACTAACATCATGGGCCATTGATCACGATCTTTTATCCCAAGAACAGAAGAGTGCACGTCCCAGTGAAGGTTGTTATGAACATACCTTTCTCCTCCAGTCCATCGTAGGTGATGCCCGACGTAATCGGAAAAATGCTTTTTTCGCTTGGCTTGATCTTCGGAATGCTTTTGGAAGTATCCCTCATTCTGCTATTACCTCTACCCTTTCCCATATTGGAGTACCACAACCACTAATTGAAATGATCACCAATTCTTATTCTGGAGCCACGACCAAAATACGTACCCCCACCAGTTTGACCTCTGATATACCAGTTTTATCAGGTGTCAAGCAAGGTTGTCCGTTAAGCCCAATCATTTTCAATTTGACCATCGACATCATTTTACGTGCAATTAAACAAAAAGCTTCAGACATTGGTCCTGCTAAACATCACGGTATACCTGTCTCTGTCTTTGCTTATGCTGATGATCTTGTCATAATCTCCAGAAATAAAGACCGACTCCAGAAACTCTTAGATGCTGCTTCTTCTACTGCGACAACCCTTGGTTTATCCTTCAGACCTGATAAGTGCGCCTCTATCAGCCTCACCTGTTCCAGATCTAATCATTCTGAATCTTCTTTTGAACTTAATGAATTCATCGTCCAGAATAATTCCATTCCTCCACTTGATCGTGAACATCCTTACAAATACCTTGGTGTTCCTATTGGCCTAATCCATGACCCGGATAACATCTCTGATTTGGTTCAAAACCTTTCACGTGATTTGGACAATATTGAGAAATCCCTTTTAGCTCCTTGGCAGAAGTTAGACATGATTCGTACCTTTCTTCAACCTTCCTTAACATTCGCCCTTCGTGCTGGATACCCGAAAAAAGAACATCTTCGTGAATATCGTTCAACTCTCGTTTCTACCATCCGCAGAATATGTTCTCTGAATTAAACGAAACCGTTCGACATGCCTCCCGATCTAATCCTACTTCTGCTCTGAAATCCAACTACCTGTCCAGCCTTCCTGATGATCGTTTAAACAACATACACTACCGCATTCAATCGTTGTGGACCCGAGTCCGCAAATCCACTCGTAACCTTGGTATTGAAATTAAATTCAATGACAATGGTCTTCCTGTCCTTTCGTCGCAAAACTCCGGTACTGTTCTTGCTAAAGAAGCCAGTCGTTTTTTGCATTTTCACGTCCAAGATCGATTCGCTTCTACACTATTTGCTCTTCCTGATCAAGGAAAAGTTGCTCGGGCGCTTACTACTGACACCTTCGCCAATGGATCTACTTGGCAGTACAATGGCTTCAACATACGTTTTAGAGACTGGCGTTTTATCCATCGTGCTCGACTAAATTGCCTTCCACTTAATAATGTGAAGAGTCGGTGGTCTAATGCCAGCCCAAAATGTCGCCGTTGCACTTCAGACGAGACCCTTCCTCACGTCTTGTGTCACTGTCTTCCTAACATGCCAAGTATTCTTCGCAGACACAACACCATAGTAGACCGTATCACCAACGCCGTTCAACATGGTACCATTACTATACCGACAAACAAGTTCGTGCTGCCAACTCACGTTTACGTCCTGACATTATTGTTGAAGAGGATAACAAAGTTCTTATAATTGATGTTTGTTGCCCTTTTGATAATAATGCTGAAGCCCTTCATGATGCTGAACAACGGAAAATCAATAAATATGAAGGGCTGAAGCAATTTTTCATTGGTCAAGGCAAGCAATGTGAGGTCTTTGGTTTTGTGGTTGGTGCTCTCGGCTCCTGGCATCCTCCAAATGAAAATGTTTTACGACACCTTGGAATGTCCAAAAGATACCGTTCCTTGTTCAGAAAACTTTGTTGCACTGATGCAATTCAAGGCTCGACAAACATTTACCGGGAACATCTTGGCATCACAGAAGATGTCTTCGAAGTAGAAGTTGATCCTGAGTAAACTGTTCATATATTGACTCGTATCAATAGCGTTATGTTAGAACTTTATTTTTGAACTTCTTTAAACATTTTAACCTTTTAATTTTCTTTAAGAAGTTACTTATTTCATGTATATAATTATCTATATTTTTATGACCATTAATGGCACTTATTGTTATCTCGAAGGACTTAATCAAGGCCCATCACCTGTAAATTTTAATTTGTAATAAAAATCAATAGTGTAGTGTAGTGTAGTGTAGTGTAGTGTAGTGTAGTGTAGTGTAGTGTAGTGCAGTGCAGTGCAGTGCAGTGCAGTGCAGTGCGGTGCGGTGCGGTGCGGTGCGGTGCGGTGCGGTGCGGTGCGGTGTGGTGTGGTGTGGTGTGGTGTGGTGTAGTGTAGTGTAGTAATGTAAAATGTAATGTAATATAATGTAATGCAACTGTACTGTAATGCAATACAATGCAATCATTGCAATGTACTGTATTGTGTTTTTGGGCCATAGTGAAGAGATTTTCTTCTCTGATTCTGGAACAACTTTACTGACAAACGAGATTGATCAGCTGAACGTTGTTATACAAACGTCTTCTCTAGCTACATCGCACCTTCGATTCTCACATCTCGGTCACTCAATCTCACCACTCTCGCTTCTCACCTAATACATCGAGTTGCTGTGTTTTGATATCTTACATCAGCGACGTCAGCTTGCTGAATCACGGTCATTACGTCAGTCCTTACGTAGGAACAAATTGTGTGGTTATTCACCAATACCTTCTTTGCCAAATACGGTATACAAACATTATCTACGTCAATGTACTACGTAAAACTAATGATCTGGAAACCTACTTACAAGAATGCGGAGACAAACCCACGCTAGAGATTAAACATTTTAACGCCTTGGTAAAGCGCTACAGTACTAGTGTAGTGTAATGTAATCTACTGCAATGTAATGTAATGTAATGTAATGTAATGTAATGTAATGTAATGTAGGTAATGTGATGTAATGTAATGTAATGTAATGTAATGTAATGTAATGTAATGTAGGTAATGTATTGTAATATAATGTACTGAATTGTACTGGGTATGTACTTTGTGAAGTAGTAGTGTGATCTATATTAGTACAACACTTTTCTACATATCTAATGCAAAACTATCGTCTATTATACTTTGCAGTCGCTGGAAAAGTGACCGCATGGGTCGTAGTCGCGCATCACCTCACTTGAAGTCTTACACCAGAATCTCTCCAGATGAAAAGAAGGCCGCTTGGTTTGTGATGACCAGGTAAATCTTCTCTTTCACCACATTCTATCCAGTATATACCGGACTTGCGATTAACCCGCCCTGCAACCCAAGTATATGGCCCGAGTTAACTCGTCATGTTGCTCAGACGCCACTGTACTCCACCGACAGTAACACTCTTTTCACATCTGTTGAATTCCACTGTCAGAGTGCTACCCCTTGTAGAGGTCGTAATATCAAACTATAGAATTGTTTTTCGTTCCAGTGCAAATCTCTCGAAAGCCGCTTGGGGTGCACTGGAGAAGAATAGCAGTCAACTTATGATCCGCTCCTACGAGATTGGAGTATTATTTTTACCACAAGACCTGGTAAGCATGCAAGATCCATCCATCCGTGTGGGAAACCTTATTACTGACACACATTTTCTCATTTACATTCAGGATTCGTCACAAAAGTATTTCAGTCTGAATGATTGCACGTCTCAAGGTAACTTTTCTGCACCGATCCATAATCTTCGATGTGTGTTTATAAGGAGGAAAACGCCCCATAAATCTCTTCCCAATTAACGGACTACTTTTTTCTATTTCAGACTCTGGTCCGCCAGTTCTAAGACTTCCATTCGACTTACCACTGACACGTTATACAAACGAAGGTAAAATGCTTCGGGTGGCGTGTGCTGTTAGGGCGCTGCCTCTCACCAAAAGTTAAGCCCGGTTCGACGGGGTTAGTACTTGGATGGGTGACCGTCTGGGAATAACCCCGTTCTCGAGCTTCGAACACTCATGTGAGTAGAGTTTAGTTGGTCTCTCCTGTGCTTCGGGGGTTTTCCCCCCGGGTTCTCCGGTTTTCCTCCCTCCATAAAATCAACACCTAGGTCTTTGATTCGTGGTCTGACATGTGTGTCATAAATGTGTAGTAGGGCGGCTGCTTCGAGCGCCTTTAATATGCCTTCGACTCGGCCACTTGAAATTTAGTAATGTAACTTGCTCTTGAAAAGCCCCTTGTGGGAAGAAGTAATTAAAATCTGTATTCTGTATTCTATGCTTCACATATTGTGTCCCCTCCACCTCATTTCGTTAAAGACTGATAAAATCTTTACTTTATTTCCAGATCAACCGTGGTTGTGGGATCGCCAGTATCAAAAACGTGATGTCCTTGGAGATACTTGGTCGCCTTAATTGTTAAACTCTCGTGAAGTACACACGGTAATAATTCCTTCAAAATATTTGGCTTTCATTTGTATATTGAATGATTTAAACGTACAGGTGGTGGACAAAAAACAGTGGCCATCGTTAAAAGTATGGTTAATGTGGAATAACTATTATTCGAGAAAAGAAAAATATGTAAAGTGATATATTTTAGAATGCATGCTTCAAGATCTGCTCAAATATGATATCCAATTATAATTTTGTTATTGGTTTAAAAAATACATTAACTTTGAAAGCATGCCGCGCTGTGAAGCTGTAGTGAAATCAAGTGAAGTGGCACCAAAATATCTAACTATTTTGCTGTTACAACACTTTCATAGTATACAAACTCCATTAATCATTTTGAAGATCAATTGGA
Source organism: Corallium rubrum (assembly GCA_964035015.1). Lineage (NCBI taxonomy): Eukaryota > Metazoa > Cnidaria > Anthozoa > Scleralcyonacea > Coralliidae > Corallium > Corallium rubrum. The sequence continues at coordinate 7,282,410 of OZ036002.1, forward strand.
ATAAGTCGAACTTATTTGTTACTTCAATTGTTACAAGATTGAAAATCATGAAAAATTGATACATTTTTTAAATCAATGGATAAAAAACAAAACAAAAACAAAAACAAAAAAAATAACAAGACAAAAGGAAGAAGAGAAAAAAAGGGAAAAAATTTTCCAAAAAAATAAATATTTATGTTGCCCAAAGTTTTATTCGAGATATTGGAGATTCATACCTTCAGCCTAAATTATGTTGCAAGTTAGTGTTTGTTTGTTTGTTTGTTTGTTTGTTTGTTTGTTTGTTTGTTTGTTTGTTTGTTTGTTTGTTTGTTTGTTTGTTTGTTTGTTTGTTTGTTTGTTTGTTTGTTTGTTTGCTTGTTTGTTTGTTTGTTTTAAAAAAATGGCAAAAATTTTACTATGTCTGTGTAAACCCCCTAGATGAGTGCATGTGTTGCAACTCTTGGGGTAAATGCGGTAATAAAATATGTTTAAATGAAAAAAAAATAAATTAGAATTTGGATATCATATTTGAGCAGATCTTGACGCATGCATTCTAAAAATATATAACTTTACATATTTTTCTGTACTCTAATAAAAGAATGCACATTTATACTTTCAATGATGGCCACTTAAGCTACGGTTACTTACACACCGATTTGTGTCGCCAGGTATTGCAAGATAAAGCGGTCACCCGGCTACACACATCAATTTGTGTTGAAGAAAAATCAAGTTTAAAAATAAGCCAAGGATGGGC